>JADRCC010576732.1:0-13270 GCA_019843855.1 Hylomyscus alleni
ATTTACATAGTTTAGGATAGATAAAGATAATGTCAGTATTTAACAAAAATACCTCTGACACAGCTTGTGAAAGATATTTGTTGCATATCACAGTGTAGGCAGCAAATCCATAGATATGTGTCTTCTGTGGCATAATATTGTCTAGGATAGACTTCATTGTCTTTCACCGACTGTGTGTTTTACCCACAACATAGGGTTATAGAATTCTTGCAGGTGTCAAATTGAAATTACATGTTTGGCATAAAAGCAATAAATATTTCCTCTGATACCACACCACACTGGATCACAATAATCACATATCATTTACTACAGCAGGTACTAGAAAAAGAGGTTATTTCTCTGTATACCTGATAAAAGGTTAAAAATGCTGCTTTACCAGAAATGTCAAATAGGCTTGGTAGAACAGTCCCATAATCCAATTACTCCCTCCAGAGAATAAGGCAGGTAGAAGGATCATGAGTCCATAGTCTATCAAGACATGGAAATAGTATTCACCCAACATGGACAAATTATGGAAAACTTATCAAAAACATATAATGGAAAATAAAGAAAGCATCTTCAACAAATGGTGCTGGTCTAACTGAATGTATGTGTGTATAAGAATGCAAGAAGATCTATGTTTACCACCCTGAACAAAACTCAAGTCCAAGAGAATGGAAAACTTCAACATAAAACTGAATACACTAAATCAAATGGAAGGGAAAGTAAGGAAATGCTTTGAACACAATGGCACAGGAGACAACTTCCAGAACAGAACACTAATAGCTCAGGTACTAATATCAACAATTAATAAATGGGACCTCATGAAACTGAAAACCTCTGTAAGGCAAAGGACACCATTAATAGCACAAAATGACAGCGTACAGAATGAGAAAAGACCTGACCAAACCATACCTCTGACAGAGAACTGATGTCCAAAATAATACAGAATTCAACAAATTGGACACAAAAACCCAAATAGCCCAATTAAAAGTGGGTTATAGAATTAAACAGATAATTCTCAATAGAGGAATGTCTGTTGGCCAAGAAGCACTTAAATGTTCAATGTCCTTAGACATCGAGGAAATGGAAATCAAAATGACTCTGAAATTCCATGTTCCATTCCTCAGAATGGCTAAGATAGCTAAACTCAGATGACATCACATGCTGGTGAGGGTTAACAGCAAGGAAAACTCTCCTCCATTGCTAGTGGGATTGTGAACTTGCAATTCCACTTTGGAAATCAATTTGGCAGTTTCTCAGAATATTTCTACCTAAGACCCACCTATTCAACTCCTGGGCATGTACCGAAAAGATGCTCCACCATTCCACAAGGACATGTGCAAAACTATGATCATAGTAGTTTTATTTGTAATAGCCATATAATGAAAACCACCTAGATATTAATGGATCAAGAAAATGTGGTACATTTACAAAATGGCATACTACTTAGCTATTAAAAGCAAAGACATCATGAAATTTGCAGCCAACTTTATAAAACTAGAATGTGTTGTCCTAGGTGAGATAATGCAGACCCAAAAAAAGACACTCATGGTATATATCATTTATAAGTGGATATTAGCCATAAAGTACAGTATTACCATCCTTCAAATCTACAGACACAAAGAAGCCACGTAACAAGGAGTGCCCAACGAGCGTGCTTGGATCTCAGGCAGAGAGGAAAATAAAACAGACACCAGGTGTGAAAGAAGGAAGGGAACAGTGTGGAGAGGGGAAATGTGGTGGGTATCCGGTGTGGGGCAAGAGGGAGAGGAAAGTCTAGAAGATAGAATGGATTTCAGTGGGGATGCATCTCTGGGAGGACCCTGGTTGTCCTTAGGGGTAGCCTAGGCTGAGATTCCTAGCAGCTGGAGATTTGGAGCCTGAAATGCCTGGACCTCCTCTCAAGGGGAGGGGACACTAAACTACCCAAAAAACTTTGACCCAAAATGTCGTGCAACACTTGCCTACTTCAGTAATATCTGTGTGTCAGGCCTGAAAACCTGATCATGGACCTGAGGCATACACTTCAAAGGGAGCCAGTCTCCTGGGGTATTCAGTCACTGGCATCTCCTAACTCAGATGTGTTCCAGATTGGTCTCTGCTAAAGTCTGTGGGGAGTTTTGTGTGCTTTCTTTATTCAGGCATAAAAGTGCCCTAAGCAATATTTCGTTATTAGCTAATGCTGAGATTAAACATTATTTCCTGGCCTCCACAGTATTTCAATAACCCTAATAGATTTCCTAGCTGTAATTTGCTTGGAATTTTTACAAGAAAGCTGTCTTACCAGACAAGGTGTCTCCAGAGTTAGAGATAATAGTTAGGCACTTATTATCAGAGCAGTCCCATGCAAGGCAGAATTGCTTTACTAACCAGAGAGATGTTGTAGGGCTTCTGTCACTAATAATCTCTGTTACAGCCAAGGAATGCTAGTATACGACTTTCACCTGCTTGCCTCACACAGACCCAGAGAATTTATCTTGGGACTACCAAAATAGCCCAGGAAGAAGGACACCACTGTTCCTCTGCTTTGTCCTTGGCTGCTTGTTCTCACTGACCTTGATGTGGCCATCTCCTGCCTACGTGACTTCTGTTATTTACCCTGTTTCTGTATACTATAAAAGCTTGACTTTACTTTGTACAAACACACTCAGATACTACACTCCCTTGTGTTGTTTCTGTTTGTCATTTCTTCGCCAACACCTTGTCAACCTGACTAGGACCCTGTTTTCCCCAACGGGTTGAGGAAGGCCCAGACTGGTCGGCCTGTGGCAGCAAAATTTGTCCTGCCTACAAAATGTGCAGGGATTGCAAGTATAAAGATGAAGTAGAGATTGAAGAAATGACCAACCAGTGGCTGACCCAACTTGAGACTCATCCAATTGCAAGAGAGCCAACCCCTGACACTATTAGTGATGCTCTGCTATGACTTCAGACAGAAGCCTAGAATAACTGTCTTCGGAGATGCTTCATCCAGTAGCTGATGGAAACAGAACCAGAGAAACACAGTCAAACGTAGAGTGGAGCTTTGGGAATTTTTGTGGAACAGACAGGGGAAGGATTGAGAGAGCTTGAGATAACTTGCAGGTAAAGGATACCACAAATAGAACCACAAAATCAACTATCTTGTGCCCATAGGGGCTCACAGACACTAAACCACTAACCAAAGACCCTACATGGACTGAGCCTATGCTCATAGACATTTGTAGCAGATGTGCAGCTTGATCTTCATGTGAGTCCCCTAACAACTAGATTGGGGGCTGTTTCTAATTCTGTTGCTTACCTTCGAATCCCCTTTCCATAGCTGGACTGCTTTATCTGCCCCCAATGGGAGAGGACACACTTAGTCCTGTTGTTACTTGGTGTACTTCTATACCCACGTGGGGTTTTTCTTTCCCTCAGGAGAAAGGTTAGGGAAAATGGGGGAAGGGCTGTGTGAGGGTGGGACTGGATTCTCCTATCAAGCAATTAGTACTTTATGTCCAGTAAGCTTGCACAGGTGATTAAAAGTCCTATCCACGCACAGGGATTCACCTCAGATCCCATAGTGGTAAGAGTAAACGGAGTCTAGAAGGTTATCTACAGATTTATGCAGTGTGCCTTGACATGTACTGGACATTCCACGCATGCAACATATACATACAACCATGTCAAATAAATATCAATCCAATGTGTTTTATCAAATAATTGATTTACTATAAAACCATCCACGGTACACTATAAAATGTACCTTGAGTACACAGATTAACCATGAGATCCAAACTCTTGTCCTGTAGTGCAGCTGTGTGATGTGACAAAGCATGATGGTACAAATATTACAAGATTATGACACATTGTAGTGATCACAATAATTTATTTTAAAATAATCTCTTTCTCCTATCTATCATCTATCTCACCTATCTCTCCCTCTATCACTCCATCCTTTTTCCCGTGTGTGTGTGTGTGTGTGTGTGTGTGTGTGTGTGTGAGTGTGTGAAAAGCTGTGTGGTTCACACACAGGAATGTATAATTCTAGGAAAGTGAGGATCACAAAAATAAGTTGTACAATTCAACTCTGTGTTGAGAGTTTCCTTCAGTATTTTCATGATATAAATAATCAAAATCATATTTTATAACATTTTTATTTCTGATTTAGTTGAGTCATTAACTTTTCCTTATATTGAAAAATATTTTTCAAATATTTGTTTCAGATTAATGATTTATGGTGCTGATAGTGAGAATATCTTGGCAATGAACTGAAAGCCAAATAGACTCGGATCTGATTCTAGTTTTAGCAAGAACAATATGTATAGAAAATGAAATGTACTGGTAAACATCAGAAAAACTTCTATGCAATAACAAAAGGATATTTGATAACAGTATCACTACTATAATGAGAAATTTATATATGTTTAACACACATAGTATTTGAAAATGATCAGACAATAATCTTGGACAGTTATAGAAATCAGTATTGCTTTGATTCTGGAAACAAGCTTATCAATTCTTATCATTATTTAAATCTTATACTGGGTGGCTGTTATCAATAGGGAGAATGCTTGATTTTATGCCTTGTCGGTAGAAAAGATATCTTACTTCTATGAAAAATGAAAAGCTCAAATATAGAATCTTTTTCTTGTTACTATTTTATAATGACTAGTTCAATGCTTAGCGTGCCCTTTTGTTAATCTCATCTGATTAATGCTTGACCCATGAATCAATTTATTCAAGTTGTACAAAATGTTCTACATGTTCATTAAGATTTTGATATATTCCTGAATGTATACCTTTGTGAGTTTTTCATGTGATAATCTTTATTTTACTCAAATTAATTTTCATGTGACCTTTCTTGTTTTGTTAGTCAAAACTTCTACAATGAATGCTGGTATCTTAAGAAGTAAAATGTATTAATAAGTGTGTGCTCCAACTCACTATGCTAGACACTAGGCTCTTAGGCACTAGCTCTAAGTCATATGACTTTCTTGGAGGATGTAAAAGTGTTTATGTATTATGTATCATTTTTAATAGACTATCTTTGAGATAGTTTAAACTAAAATATGAATAGTAATTCATTTATTTCATATATATTTTGTTTTTATTTAAATAAGTTAAGTATTTTCTTATATGAAAATTATTTTAAAGTTCAGCTTACAGTCTGCTTTCAGTTGAAATTTCCCTTTTATTCCTTGTTTTTTTTTCCATTCTGAATGATAACATCCATGGGATCACATAATTCTATGTGAGAGTAAGAAAAAAATGCAAAAACAGTTAAGCTTTTTGCCCATAGAGTGATCAAAATACTAAGTCAAAGTCAAGTGCAAAATGAATCAGACTCTTTGTTCGGCTCATCCAATTGCATCAAGGGACTTGGTATACTTTAGTTTTTGTACGCTTCTTTTATTTACTGTCTATAGCATCTGCCCCAAAGCATGTAGTCCCAGGGAATTTGTCAAGAACATCTTGGTACACATTCAATGAAACTGATTTTATGAATTGTAGTGTGCTTACTCTATGTACAGAGTTTTCTGTTGCTACAAAAATGCAATGTTTTAAATAGGAATCAAATATATTTTTAATAATTTCCTATTCTCATTATTCTACATGTCAATACCAAATTAGAGTATTGCTCAATTATATTTTAGTAAGATTTCTTATTTTCAAATGTTGCCTTATCTTAGTGTATCTTGTTTTGTTCTATTTAGACTGTGTCTCTTGGAGGTCTGCTCTTTTCTGATGAGGAAATGGAGATGGAGTGGATATGATGGAGTTGGGAACTTAGAGGGTTCTTGAAGTGGAGTGATGGGAAACTGAGTTTGGGCTGTACTATATGAGAAAAGAAAATATTTCAATGAAAGAAATCAAAAGGCTATTCTTTGAGATTTTGCTGTATTTCATAAACTAAATTTTAGTTTGATGTAGTTCTTGTACATTATCTTTAAAGCTTGCTAATCACTCTTCACCCTCATCCATTCTGATAGAGAAGTTTCTCCTCTTCATTTTTATTAATCCTGTGTTTTTCATCTATATTTTATTTCAGTTTGATTTTTTTTAGTATTTCTATCTCTTTATTTAGCTAAATTACATGCCTCATTGTCATTTATTTCAGATACATTGTCATGCTAATGCACTTCAATCATTTTTCTCTTGTCCTCTTTATGTTCATTCTGGTGTGTGGGTCCTTGTTATATCTTTGAGCTCATTGAACAGAGTTATTTTGTTGTTGTTTCTTTTGTTTCTTTGTTTTTCATTTCTGTATCTTCAATCTTCATAAGGTTGCTTACTTTAGGTAGTATTGCTACAGAATTGAGAATGTATGAGTTTAGAATTAAGTTATCATATTATTATTTTGTTTTCTTTCTTTGGAAGCTGGTAATTTGGATGTATACTGTTATATTTTATATAAGTTTAGAGCCCACATTGGTGGTATCTCAAGGTGAAGTATCAGGATGTATATATTAAGGGTACTTCAAGGGGACAGAGCTCAGTCTGAAGCATGGCAGGTATCAAATCCGGGTATGCTATCAGATCCATGTGGATACACCAAGTGGATTTGGAAAGAAGGGATAACTGGATTTTAGTGAGATTGCTTCAAGTTTCTCTCCATTTAGTTTGATGTTGACTACTGGTTTGATGTATATTGCTTTTACTATGTTTAAGTATGGGCGTTGAATTCCTGATCTTTCTAAGACTTTTATCATGAAGGGATGTTGAATTTTGTCAAATGCTTTCTCAGCATCTAATGAGATGATCATATGGTTTTCTTCTTTGAGTTTGTTTATATAGTGAATTACATTGATGGATTTCTGTATAATGAACCATCCCTGCATCCCTGGGATGAAGCCTACTTCATCAAGATTGATGATTGTTTTGCTATGTTCTTGGATTTAGTTTGCAAGAATTTTATTGAGTATTTTTGCATCAATATTCATAAGGGAATTTGGTCTGACATTTTCTTTCTTTGTTAGGTCTTTGTGTGGTTTAGGTATAAGAGTAATTGTGGCTTCATAGAATGAATTGGGTAGAGTGCCTTCTGTTTCTATTTTGTGGATAGTTTGAGTATTGGTAGTAGGTCTTCTTTGAAGGTTGATAAAACTCTGCACTAAACCCTTTTGGCATGAAAAAAGCCCAAAATATGTACTGACACACCAAAATTTTAGGATAGTATTTTTCTTTTCACATTTCTTTTCACACTTAAAAAATTTTCTATGGAACATATTAATAATTACAAAACTAAGACTATGAGTTTAAAAATTCAAATTTCTGACAAGCATTCTGAAAATTAGCCTGTCTCTTAAACTAAAAAGATATTTTTTAAATAACAACTGTAGTTCACATCAGTAATTGGATAAAACATGTCTTTCCAGAATGATTAAAACTGTGATACAGATATGAGTTTATTCTTGTAACTTGTAAGAACTCAGAAATATAGAAGACATCAGATATTGATGTTGATCATTTAGCAAATACAAATATTGTAATTACAAATGGAATGCTGAGCAGGAAGTCAGAGGAAATAGCCCCAATAACAGGGGGGAAAAGAACCCCTAAAGACGTGTTTTCTTTGTGACTAGTAAGAAAATGAACTTAAATTTATATTTGGGTATTTTTGTTCGAAGTGGAGATAGTATCTTAGGTTCAATTTTTTAAGTGACTTTTACTAGTTTTTTTTTTTTTTAAACCTTTACTGAAAACTACAGAATTACTTAGAAAACAGTATGCATGGATCATTACATACTTTTTTCCTCACTGTTGAACTAATTTTTAAATTACCTAAGTGTATTAACATACTGCTTTGCTTTAGTAGATGTAAATACAAAATTGAAAATCATGCATTATAACTTTTATTTTGTTTTTCTTATAAAGCTTTAATGTATATAACAATATTAGTTAACAGTAATATATAAAGAATTCCTCAGTCTTTGTACCATGCTATTTTAAATTCATGATGCTCTATTAAATAAAATACTAAGTAGACTTAATAGCTTAATTAGTGTTTTCATGTTTTTATTTGTACTAATTTCTAAATTTTAAGTATATTATGATATTTCTATGTGTGCTTAGACACAGTTTTATATATAAGAAAATTGATGGAAAAACTTACTTAAACAAAATGTCTCCTTATCAAGAAGCACAACAATATATAAGCAAAGGACAGGATTAAAAAACATTAAATTATTTGATGAAAGGAAGAATGCGAAATTCAAAAGCATATATTAGCCTATGTCTCTTGGCACAATGTTATCTGGTAAAGCCATAATTTCACTAGTTCAAAACTATATTCTACCTCTGTTATAATGTTGATTCAGAAAGAGTAATATTCATATCATTTTACGTGAGACTTGAATATCTACTTTGCGTCACAAATTTTAAAATGTAATTTTCTCATTTTTAATGTTTTTCATTATTTATTTATTTACACTTCATATTTTATTCCCTCCCCAGGCCACCGAACCGTTCTACATCCCATACCTCCTCCCCAACCCCGTGTCTCCACATGGATGTCCCCACCCCTTACCCTACCTGACCTCTAAACTCCATGGGGCCTCCAGTCTCTTGAAGGTTAGATGCATCCTATCTGAATGAACACAGACACAGCAGTCCTCTACTGTATGTGTGTTGGGGGCCTCATATCAGCTGGTGTATGCTGCCCGTTTGGTGGTCCAGTGTTTGAGAGATCTTGGGGGTCCAGTTTAATTGAGACTGCTGGTCCCCCTATAGGTTTGCCCTTCTCCTCAGCTTCTTTCAGCCTTCCCTAATTGAACAGCTGCTTCTGTCCATTGGTTGGATGCAAATATCTGCATCTGACTCTTTCAGGTACTTCTTGGGTCTTTCAGAGGGCAGTCATACTAGGTCCCTTTTTGTGAGTCCCCCCATAACCTTAGTAATAGTGTCAGGCCTTGGGACCTCTCCTTGAATTGGATCCCACTTTGGGCCTGCTGCTGGACCTTCTTTTCGTCGGGCTCCTTTCCATTTCCATCCCTGTAATTCTTTCAGACAGAACAATTATGGGTCAAAGTTGTGACTGTGGGATGACACTCCCCCACCTCATTTGATGACGTGTCTTTCTGCTGGAGGTGGCCTGTACAAGTTCCTTCTCCCTACTGTCAGACATCCCTTTTGAGTCTTGAGAGTCTCTCACTTCCCAGGTATCTGGTGTATTCTGGATGGTCTCCCCAACTTCCTATGTCCCATGGATGCCTGTTTCTACTCTTTCTGTTGACCCTCAGGTCTTTAGTCCTTTTCCCTCACACAATACCAGATCAGGTTCCCCTCTCCTCTCCACTCTGCCCCCCAATCCACTTTTCCTCTCAGTTCCATCTCTCCCTCCCCACTTTTGATTGCTTTCTTCTACCTCTCAACTGTCAGAAGATTAAGGATGATGACAAAATAATTCAGTTTAAGAGTCTATACAGCTTTGCTTATAACATATCTACACACGTATTCAAAAATCTGAGGATTTTCAAGTAAAATTCAAATGCCTCCCTTAGTAAAATGCATTGTGTCCTTGGAACTATAAAAGAGTACATATTGGGGGCACATGTGGTTCCCTCCAGCTGGATATGTAGCAGAGAATGACCTTATTGGGCATCGCTGGGAGAGTGGGTGAGTACCCTCATAGAGGCAAGCAGAGGGAGATGGGAGAAAGGGATTGCAGAGGGGAAATGGAGAAAATGGATAAAATATCCAATAAAAAATAAAAAATATAATGTCCCACCTACTACAACGAAAGAAATTATAGGTAATTCAAATACTCTTTCTTTGATGAAAATAAACAATGTTATTCCAAGAAAATATTGTGGGAAATTAACATGTAAAATGGGAAATTAAGAAAGATAATTCATACAAAGGCCCCCCACTGGGATCTTCCTCCCCTAGCTGAACTGCCTGCTCAGGCCTCAGTTGGAGAGGATAAATTTAGTCCTGCAGGGGTAGGGAGTGATCTGGTCCCCAAGGAGGTCTTCCCCTTCTCTGAGGAAAAGAGGTAATGAGGGGAAGGGATTGAGGAGAGTGAGACTGGGAGGAGAGAAGTGAGGACTGGATATAAAGTGAATTAAATAAATTAATGAAAAAATATTGTATATCATGAATGTGATTAAAGTATAAAATGGTAATATTATTTCAAGACAACATATAGTGTGGCTCTTGTTAGTGGGATTTCCTGATTTCTTAGAAAGTCTGCCTTTAGTAAATTGAAAAAGTGCTGTTTTGTGTTTAATTTTGTATCCTATTGCTTTATTTAATGTTCTATCAGTTGTAGGAGATTTTCTCCTGGGTTTTTTTTTTTTTTTAAGAATCATATCATCTGTAAATAGGGATATTTGATTTAAAAACCTTTTCCTATTTCTATAGACCTGTAACTCATTCAATCTGTTTGTTGCTGTAGCTAAGACAATAGGCATTGAACAGGAATAAAGACCGTGATCATAACTACCATTCTTCCGATTTTATGGAAAATTCTTTGAGTTTCTCTCTACTTAGCATGATATTGGATGTGGTCTTGTTTTATACTCTCCTTATTATGTTTATATATGTCCCTTACAATTCTAGACTCTCCAGAAGTTATAGTATAGTAGAGATTCAGGTCTTCTCCATGAGCCACAAGAGCTTTTGTGGTTCTCATCTTACCTGTCTCTCAGAGACAGCATGTGGACGGAGACTGCTCTCTCACTAAAGTTACATGCATGTGGTACGTTACATTTACTGATTTTATATGTTAAACCATTTCTGTGTCTTTGCCATAAACCTGACTTTATCACAACAGATGATTATTTTGATTTATTCGTGAGTTTGTTTCTAGGTATTTTACTTATAAATTATATATCTGTAAGAAATGTTAGAGTGGTTCTCAACCTGTGGGTCACTGAAACTGTCTGCAGTTTCACGAATGGGGTTCTCTCAACCAGGAGGGAACAAAGGACCTGAAAGAGTGTGCCACCATTGCCCAGCTGCACATATCTTTATTAATGCTCTGTGGAGCAAATCTTAATGGCAAAATGGTGAAATTCTGCAATACGCAATATGCGCCATAAATACCAAGAGTATGACAGCGATTCAAAATACTTGAAGCTTTGCATTTCTCCTATTGTAAACAATTATATTACTCTATCAGACTGTATTTTCCTTAAATATTTTATCATGGGAGTCTTATCTGGAGTATTTTAATGCTTCCTTTAAATTAACTATATGCAGTTTAATAATGAAAACTTTAAGAGATTGAGGAAAGATAATATTGTTTGAGCAATGATAAAAATTGCAGTTTGATGAAAATAAAAATGTGTTACTCGCACTTTTCATTACACATTCTCTATTAAGTGGTGCGTCTCCAGTATTTTCTAGATTGTGAATGTCTACTTATGTTACTAATGTGAATTAGTTTCTTATCTATTGCTGTCAATCAATAGGTAACACAAACAAGATAACATATGAAAGTGAATTTATTCGGGCTTGTAGTTTCAGAGTGTTAGAATCCATGACTATCATGGCTGTGAGTATGGTAGCAATCACACAGACATAGCAGTGGAACAGTAGCTGAGGGCTTGCATCTGACTAACAATCAGGAGGGAAAGAGAGAGCTAACTGAGAATGTCATGGACATTTGTTATCTCCAAGTCTAGCCCCAGTGATAAACCTCTTAATAAGGTCAGATCACCTAATCACTCCCAAACAGTTTTACTAAGTGGGGGACGTGGATTAAAATATGTAAATCTGTGGAAGCCATCTGCATTCAAATGAAGTCTGGAAATATAGTGGAACTTATTAACGATGTTCAGTAAATTTTCGAGATACATTTAAAGCCAGTGTATTCTTTTAAAAATATGGTAATAAAAACTGATGTTAAGTGTAGGGAAAGGGCTTATAGTAAAATAAAAGCATACACAGATAAATAAAATTTATCTATTTGTAAATATAACAAACTACTGATGGCTTTCTAAGATACAGGTACAGAAGAAAAACACCAAGTACTATGTTTTAGGCATACATAAGCATAAGCATACTCAATTATTTATGGATTTTGTGTGTGTGTGTGTTTAACTTTTCTTAAAAGGAATAAAGATCCCATGTGACATATCATATTTAATGCAGATATGGTTGCTTTTTCTAGACCATCCTATTCTTCTTAATGGTGAAGCTATTGCAGTGAAATTCTGACGTCTTATAGTGGAATCTACACCAGAAGAGTCAGAAGCAATTTTCCCCTGGGAAGAGCACACTAATTGGTTATCCAAAACAAATGGCCAGCCCTAAAATCATATACATAAAAATAACATTATATGGATAAAATAAGTTGTATTGGAGTAGACTAATGTAAACAAGACTAGTTATTAGAGGATAATTTATTGACTTCTAGGGTTATTTGTATACTTCTTGTACTACTTGTTTGCCAAGCATAACTGCACTTGTTAAGTAAAAATGAATGGCCTTCAAGAATAGCTGTAACAGTGGGTTATTATCTTCAATAACATGCTGGTGACATCTATACTTCTATAAAAATCTTAATTTCTTGTGACCCTTGCCTCATTGTTTTTAGAGTATAAAATGAGAATACGATTTAAACTCAGGATCAACGTGATTCAGTATATATTGCATATTATATCAACAATGAAAAGGGTTTCATGAATGTGAAGTAGAGGTGGTATAGGCTGTGTGCCAGGATTGTTTGGTAAAAAGAAAGCAAGGGAAGGGATGATGTAATATAATCTTCACAATTATAAGATACTTTAAAATCAAATATCTTAAATGCACATTGGAACATTGTAACAGTAGTTCTTACACAATTTTGTGTTTTCACTATAGAGTGAGTATATATGCCCTCAGAACATAAATATGCTTATTATCCAACGTTCTCATTCTTTACGATTCAGTTCTCGTTAAGAGAGAAGATTCAGTAGATATACTGCTTGAAGTTCTTCACAAACACATATCAACCATTTAAGCATGTAACTCAATAGTTCATTTTAAGTTCTTCAAAGTCATCTTCATCTATATGTACATAATTTAGTATTTTATAGTAATGATAACAAGTTTTAAGTGCTTATAATAGATATTTGCTGTTGTATTTGGTGTTGGACAAAGTGTATTACCCACATTATTTTTTCAAAATTTTATCTGTTTACCATTTTTTAAGCACTACCATCTGTTTATTCCATATATTCATGTATATTTTGGTTTAAAGAGAAAATATTATGTTCAATGAAGTAACCAGACTCAGAGAAAGAAACACTGCATCTTCTCTCTCATCTGTAATTCCTACATTCAGATCTCTAGATACAGGTATGTAACCTGGAGTAACAACAAAAGCAAGGAAAATAAA
>JADRCC010576733.1:0-15213 GCA_019843855.1 Hylomyscus alleni
TCTCGGCCTAAGGTGGACACCAGGAACTATGACCTGCATTTTCTCTCTCATTCCCACAAGGATAAAAAAGAAGTTTCTTCCAGCAGCTTCCACAGATGCAAACACAGTTGATGTCTGAAATATCCCTTCATCAATACGTTACAAAACCGATTTTGAACTAATCTCTGTGACCATGGGGTTGGGATGTTGGCCAATGCTGTCTTAATTATTTATTTTCTATTTCTGTGATAACTCATCATGACCGAGGGAACACATAAAAGAGATTAATTTGCCTTAAAATCTCAGAGGATTAGAGTCCGTGATGGGGGCAGGGAAGGGTAGAGCATGTGGCCATATGAGAGGGGCATGCAGCCACGGGGGAGGAGCATACATACGGCCATGGGGAGGAGCATGTGGCCACAAGGCGGAGCATGTGACCACGGGGGTGGGGCAGACGGAATGGGGGCGGGGCAGTGGCTAGAGATAAAGCTTTTTCTGAATGGGTGCCGCTGTTACCTGGTACTTCAGAACTGGCTCCTAACAGAGGGTAGAAGGTATGGCAGGTAAGACCCTGCCACACCCTCACAGGAACAGCTGAGGGGACTCCTCTTGCCTCTACTTTATAGTCACACTTTTTAGCTTCTGTCCTTCGCAAGCCACGCCCAGACTCCTGGCGAAGGCGAGGGTTGGAGGCGTGGGGGGAAGCGGGAAGCTCTGTGCCTCATTGGTTCCAGCTGCGGCTTTTTTTCTTTTGGACTCGGAGCTTTCTAAACTTCATAAGGCAGAGCACCTCATACTCCTGCTGTGGTGCTCTCCCCACCGAGGTGGACACACACTCAGTTAGCTAAACGAAAGATATTCCTGTCTTACCTTAAATTATTTTTGTCAGGTATTTGATCGTAGCGATCAGAAGAGAACAGCCAATTCCAGATCGTTCTTCAAGGCAATACAAGACTTTGAAAGGATAAGCTTGTTCCCAGCACCGCTCAGCTGGGTAATCCAAATTTTACGTTACTATGAAAGTGTAAATTTCGGTTGCTTTTAATATTTTCTGTAGCTTCTCATTTGACCCATGGTTATTTAGAAATCGTCTTGCTTCATTTTTGAATGTTGAAGCTTAACCTGCATGTCTCAGTGAATTTAAAGTATGATTCACACATAACTGTTGTGGGAGAGTTTCTGATTTGGGGCCTTTTAAAAATTCATGTATTCTCGCTGCTAGCCTAGCATGAGGCCTACCTAGACAAACTTAACAAAAGATGAAACAGTCTGCGGTTTCAGGCGGTTTCAGGGCATGATGCCCGGTAACCGTGGGGACGGCTGATGCTACGGTAACACTTTTTGTCTTTACAGGTGGGGCGGTCCATTTTACTGTCAACTCACCTGGATTTGGAAACCTGGAGAGACACTTGAAGGTGTGTATGTGAAGGCTTTTCTAGCCAATTACATTGAAGAGGGAACACACACCCTGAATGTGTGGTGACATCGCATGGGTCAGGGAGTCCTGGAGTGGCTGAAGGGAAAAGAGAGAGCAGCTGAACACCAGCATTGCCCTGTGTGTTATCTAACTGTGGGTGCAGCAAGGCCAGTCTCCTTAGGCTCTGCCCATCAGCCCTTCCCTGCCAGGATGGACTGTGCCCCCAGACTCTGAGCCACAGCAAACTCTTCTTTTTAAAGCTTCTCCTTGGCACCCAATGTGTCACAGTAGCGAGATAAGTCACTTACACACCCGATCACACATTAGAGTATTTTTTAAATATATATGAAATAAATGAGTGTTTTGCCTTGTGTGCAGGTAGGTATATGTGCCAAGCTCATAGAGGTTAAAAGAAAGCATTGGGTTCCCTGGAACTGGGAAGAGTCGTGAGCCCCCATATGGTTAGTGCTGGGAATCAAACCAGGATCTTCTGAAAGAGTGGTAAGTGCTCTTAACAGCTGAGCTGTGTCTCCAACCCCAAGAAAAGTTGTTTTAACAGGTGACGGGGAAAGGGCATTATTGTGTTCTGTGATGGCTTCAGAGTTCTCTATCTCCTTAGCTGATTCATTGTGGGTTTTCATGCTCTGATAATCAGATGGATTACATTAGGATAGTATTTCGTCCCAGTGAATTGGCCTTTTGTCATTCTGAAATGCCCCTTTACTTCGGGAGCACACTGTCTCGAACCACATGTTCTACAGAGTCAACACAGCTGCTTTTTAGGCACACAAAATTGTCGGGGCCCTCTTGACCAGCAAGAAAGGACACGACCACGGGTCTTCCTTAAGCAGTTTATTCAGGTCCTTTTATACATGCTTACTTCTTCTAGCTAGCTAGCTTCTTGATGTTACAAGCTTATTCTGGCTAGCCCCTTGATGTTACATGCTAGCTCCTCTCTACTTCTCTGATGGTGTCTGGTGGTGGTCCTGGGATATGCCCACGGACCTAAATACCTTGTGCCCGCCAACCCCTGCAGGCCACGTGGGAACAGCAGATAGGTCACACAATGCGGAAGCGGCCAGAGACAGCAAGTGTAGCCAATTCAGGACTTATCTCAAGAGAGCGCTCACTTTCGGGATAGTGGAAGGCGGGAACCAGCTGGTACACCGCAGCTCTCTACACAAAATATTTTCTATAATTTTGAGTTTGTCTCTGTGTAAAGTCTTACAGTCAGATAGCATATTGAATCTTGCTTAAATCTTCTTAGGGTTGTTTTATTTTTAATTATGTCTCTCTCTTTGTTCATGTATTGTGTACAGGTGGCCAACTCCATTGGAGCAGAAGTTAGGCATCTGATGTGGGAACCAAATCCAGGTCCTCTTTAAGAGTAGCGTGTGCTCTTAACTGCTAAACCACCTTTCCAGTCCCTTGAATCTTGCTTTTAAAAGACCCATTTGTACTGGCTGGGTCTGTGTGTCAACTTGACACAAGCTGGAGTTGTGTCACAGAGAAAGGAGCCTTCCTTGAGGAAATGCCTTCGTGAGATCCAGCTATAAGGCATTTTCTCAATTAGTGATCAAGCGGGGAGTGCCCAGGCCATTGTGGGTGGTACCATCCCTAGGCTGGTAGTCTTGGATTCTATAAGAAAGCAAACTGAGCAAGCCAGGGGAAGCAAGCCAGTAAGTAACATCCCTTCATGGCCTCTGCATCAGCTCCTGCTTCCTGACCTGCTTGAGTTCCAGTCCTGACTTCCTCTGGTGATCAACAGCAATGTGGAAGTAAGCTAAATAAATCCTTTCCTCCCCAACTTGCTTCTTGGTCGTGATGTTTGTGCAGGAATAGAAACACTGACTAAGACAAATTGGTACCAGGAGTGGGGTCTTCCTATGACAACCTGACCATGTTTTGGGGAGGACTGTAGAAGGACTTTGGAACTTTGAGCTAGAAGAGTCATTGAGATGTAAAGAGCTCGGTGGGATGTTCTGTAGGAGCTTGGAAGATAATGTTGAAAACAGTGCAGAAGATGGAGATCTGGCTTGAGAAATTTCAGAGGGAAGATTAAAGACTATTATCAGGGCTGCTGCTATTTGATTGTGAAGATTCTGTGGTTTTGGTTAGCTGGGGCTGAAGAATCAGCTGTGATTAACTAGATACCAGAACTACTAAAGTGAAACCTTTGCATTACTGGGACTATTGAGGCTGGCTATCTGGAGCTAAGAAATTAGCAGTGGTTAAGAAGAGACTAGCATCACTAAGGTGAAATCTTATGGGAAATGTTTCCTGAGAGCATAAAGACGCTGTGTTCCAGAGACAGTCAAGGTTGTACCTTGTGCTGTGGCTGGCTTGGCAATGTGTAAGGGTCACCCAAGTGGTCCTGGTTTTGAAGGCATGGAGGGGTCATGAAGAGCAGCTGAGGCTTGGCACTGTCAGGCCAAGGAAGGCCATTGGTGAAGGTACAGCCTCAGTTGCAATTGATGGCCCAGGACTGAAGGGGTCATGCAAAGGAGTTGAGGCTTGGCACCATCGAAAGAGCCTATGAGAGGCTATTAGTAA
This sequence comes from Hylomyscus alleni, assembly GCA_019843855.1. Lineage (NCBI taxonomy): Eukaryota > Metazoa > Chordata > Mammalia > Rodentia > Muridae > Hylomyscus > Hylomyscus alleni. The sequence goes on from JADRCC010576733.1 coordinate 3,950, forward strand.
AGCCTAGTTGCAGTGGAAGACAGCAGTGTTTTGGAGATGCCAGTACCATGAGATGACTGCCAAGAACAGCAGCAGTGGAGTACAGGCATCTAGAGCCTAGAAGATAAAGGGCAGAGTTGGAGAAGTGACCCAAGCCCTTGGAGGAACCCAGAAGATCATGAGTGGATCCCAGACATTGGACTGTTTGAGTTTGACTTTTCTTTTGATTGTGACTGTGCCCTGATATTTTTCCCTCTTTAAGGAAGAAAGTATTTCAGTGGAGCCCACAGTTAAGAGACTTTGAATTGTAAAAAGACTTTGAATTTTAAAAATTGGATAATTTAAAGGAATTGAAATTTTAATATGTAAGAATTTGTAAAGACTGTGAGACTCTTAAAGTTATTTAGATCCTAGGGATGAATAAGAAAGTAAAGATTGAGACTTAACAGTGATATGTTTGTGTCAATTAGTGACAATTGAGTGATAAGTTCAATTAGTGATCAAGGGGGGAGGACCCAGCCCATTGTGAGTGATACCATTCCTAAGATGGACGTCTTGGGTTCTATAAGAAAGTAAGCTGAGCAAGCCAGGGGAAACAAGCCAGTAAGTAACATCCCTCCATGGCCTCTGCATCAGCTCCTGCTTTCTGACCTGCTTGAGTTCCAGTCCTGACTTCCTTTGGTGATGAACAGCAATGTGGAAGTAAGCTGAATAAACTCCTTCCTCCCCAGTTTGCTTCTTGGTCGTGATGTTTGTACAGGAATGGAAACCCTGACTAAGACACCATTCTTAAATCCTCTGGTTTAAACATAGCAGTGGGTCAATATCTATTGTAACTACCGATACAATGGAACTCAGTTCTTCCAGTCAATTATTTTGTGCTGGTTTTAAATTGCACCCCTCTCTTCTATCGTTCTTGGCACCCCTCCCCCCCCCCCCCGTGGCAGCTGAATTCATTGAGGATTTCAGATGGATTGAATTCTTCATTATTTTCCTAACTTGTGACGCTCTTGGCTTCAATCTCAAATACTTTTTTACGCCTTCCCTCTCCAGCCCCTGGTTCCTTGCATTTCAGAGTCAGGTCCCAAGGTTCAGCCCATTTCATTTTCAACATTTTATTCTTCAGAGCGCATGATTTCTATTGATCCTGTTTCAACCTCTCTGATTCTTCTAAAAGTAAAAATCACTTTATTTTATGAACTCACAAATAAAAATATCACATGGTAGATGAATGCAGCTACTAAGACAAACACTCGCCCAGTCCCAAAGTCTCTGTCTCAGTGATTCTTTCTTTTTTCTTTTTTTCTTTTTCGATATAGGGTTTCTCTGTGTAGCCCTGCTGTCCTGGAACTCACTCTGTAGACCAGGCTGACCTCGAACTCAGAAATCCGCCTGCCTCTGCCTCCCAAGTGCTGGGATTAAAGGCGTGTGCCACCACCGCCCGGCCCTCGATGATTTCTTACAGCCCAAGTCTGTGTTTCTATAGACCCTGTTGGGTAAGTTTCACTTTAGGTAGTCCAAAGCTTGATCTTCATACCCTTCACCAAGAAGATTCAAAAAGCTTCCTTTGTCTCACACATATGGTTATAGTAGTTGCCAGCTTTAAGATACTGATCTGTGGGGTGACAGTGACCCAAGATGGCAGCCACCGCAGGATCAGGAGTAAAAGTCTCTCGAAGTTTCCTTCTGTTGGGAGAGCTGGAAGAAGGCCAGAAAGAGGTTGGCAATGACACAGTTAACTGGGTCAAGGAGACTTCAGTCATTCACAGTAGGGAAGGTGGGGTGAAGGGTGGAAAAGGTGGGAGAGGGCATGGCAAGGGTGAGGGAGTCTGGGGAGGGGTGAAGAGGGAAGGGTTGGGTACAGCTCAGTCTGTGCTGGTGGATGACTGAGACAGCTGATCACATTGTGGCAGACAGGCAGGAAGCAGAGAACCTGACAGGAAGGAGCCAGAAGCAAAGTGTCAAACATCTTCTCCCACTGACCTAATTCCTCTTGCCAGAGGCTCCTTCCTAAACGTTATATAGCCTGATAAAGAATGTATCAGCTGAGGGCCAGGCACTACCACCGTCATGGCTTAGGCATCACTGTACTTGGGGATACAGGGAATGGAGAACCGACAGACAGACACAGTAAAGCTGGGACTGGATGGAATATGTGCTTCTGATGGAATCTCACCAACACTCCAGGGTCTCAGTGTTTATTATATAAAGCAGGAGGAGGAGGAGGAGGAATGTTAGCAGATGGTGGTAGGAGGTCTCTGTGGGGAAAGGTCTCTGTAAGAGGCAGTCTCTGCAGGGAGAGGTCTCTGTAAGAGGCAGTCTCTGCAGGGAGAGGTCTCTGTAGGGCGCTGTCTCTGTAGAGAGAGGTCTCCGTAGGTCGCTGTCTCTGTAGGGGGCTGCCTCTGTAGGGCGCTGTCTCCGTAGGGGTGATCTTAGACTGTAGTCATCCAGGAGAAGGAAGTTGAGGTTGGTAGTTATGCACACATTGGTTTTAGCTGAAGTCAACCATTTGTCAACATTAGGACCTGGACCTTTGTCATCCCTCTGACCTGACCTGGGGAGATGTTTCCATCATTGACAAGGCCATACTCATGTCAATAATACACATTCACTCAGGATTTATCCACTCCCCATATGTGAGCCTGTGGGGACACATTACACCAGACTCTAACATGCTCTTGTAAGTAGCTGTTTGCTTCCTGCAGTGGGCAGGACAGTTTGCAGGTCGCTCTGAGGTTGGATGAAGAGTGCAGGACTTCCAGAGACCATGAGACCATGTTCGGCCAGAGCAATGAAAGAGTTTCCAACTGAGCTCCCCCTGCATGGCACCGTGCTGGGATCAAGGTTTAACCTCACCCAAAGCCATTGTGATGGCTTGAGGATGGTTGGCCAAGAGAGTAGCACTATTAGGAGGTGTGGCCTGTTGGAGTAGGTGTGGTCTTGTTGGAATAGGTGTGACCTTGTTGGAGTGGGTGTGTCACTGCAGGTATGGGCAATAAGACCCTCAGCCTAGCTGCCTGGAAGCCAGTCTTCTCCTGGCAGCCTTCAGATGAAGATGTAGAACTCTCAGTTCCTCCTGCACCATGCCTCCCTGGATGCTGCCATGTTCCCACCTTGATGATAATGGACTGAGCCTCTGAACCTGTAAGCCAGCCCCAATTAAATGTTGTCCTTATAAGAGTTGCCTTGGTCATGGTGTCTGTTAACAGCAGTAACACCCTAAGACAGCCATGAATTCAGTGCTGGCTCCATCCTTGAGGGTAGGCTTCCAAACCTGCCTGCTCTGTTTCCTCCTTAGAATCCTGGGTGGCTTGTCTGTCTTTAGCCAGAACTTAAAGCTGATTCCCGTGGAAGGGTTGGTCTGTTGAGATCTGACTCTACCATATGACCTCAATAAATATTTAATTTTCTTGTGTAATTAATTTGTTAGCCTTCTCTTTAGCCCTTGGGAACTAGGGACATGTGCCTCTGATTCTGCCAGGATTGGAACAGGACTAAGAAAGGGCAGGGCTGTGGAGGGCTGTGGAGTCAGCAGCTGCATCAAACAAAGCATCTGAAGTTCTTTCATGGCTCCAATAAGAGTCCAACTGTGGCGTGTCTTCGGCCTAAAGTGTTTTGAAGTGATTAGCACAGCTATCCTTCAGGGGCCGGAAGACGGCTCTGTTGGTAAGGAGCTAGCTGTGTTAACACGAGGATCTGAGTCCCACCCTGCTCCCTCAGCAGGGCCATTGATCATGGCAGGTGACTGAAAGGTAACAAGGAAGTTCCTGTTGCTGAGACCAATTCTCTCATTTCAAGTCTCTGGTCCCAAGTCCAGACCTTTGTGTGGTTTTGTTCCAGGGAAGTCCGTTTCCATTCACCCCCAAATAGAAGGAAGAGTTCATTTGGGCTTACGATTCCAAGGGGCTGTGTCTATCCTGGACACAAGCAAGCAGCAGGCATGAAGGCGGGGACGGAAGCTGGGAGGCCATACTCTCAACCACAAGCTAGGAACAGAGAGAACAAGCTGAGAGGGCAAACTGGGAGTAGGGCAAGGCCATGCAATCAAAAGCCCAAGACCAACTCAGAACCAAGGGTTCGAATATCAGATCCTGTAGGAGACATTTCTCATTCACCCCTACAAGGGGGCCAAGCCAACCTCACTGAAAAGCCACCACGCATCGATGATGGATCGTGGAAGGAATGTATCCTGGGTTTCCCTGAACTTCTTTCAGGCAGAGACTCCACTGAAGACCCCTCTCCCCAAAGGATTATTGCTTACACCCCCTCCGGGCAGAGGGCGGGGCTCAGGAGCCTTGTGAACACCTGTGAGTTTCTTGAGGACCCTCCCCTTCCAGGAGGGTGTGTGTTTATTTAGTGTAACTACTACACAGCATAGACTGGAGCTGGGAGATGGGTGGAGAGAGCTCACCTGGGAATGCCGGGCTGAAGGACTCTCTAAAATCCCACAAGAACATTCCTCACACGTCTCGGGCTTGGCACACCTAGTTCATTCGTCCACACGATCATGCATGTGGTAATTGTTGAGGCTTTTCAGAGACCACAGCAATGCAGCTAAAATGCTCCTGCAAGGATGGTTGCCCACCAGTCACACCCCCAAGGACCATATGTTGCTTCCTAGAGCAGGCAGGCTATGAACAGCTTCCTGCTGTTGTCAAACAATGAAATGAAGGCTGCCAGAGACCAGCCTTTGAAGAGACTTGCCTGTGTGACTTCCACCCAGGCAGTACAAAAAAACCTTTCAGGCAGCTGACTGGTTGACAAGCCTATAACTCTGTAAGGAGGCTCACTAGAGAGCATCTCTCCTCCCCTCCCCTCCACCCCCTCCCTTCCCCTCCCCTCATCTCCCATCCCTTCCTCTCTTCCCCCTCCCCTCTCATTTCTTCCTCTCCCTTCCCTTGCCCTCTCCTCCTCTCCCCTGCCCTTCCTCCCTCCTCCCCTCCCCTCCCTCTCTTTTCCCCTCCCCTCTCTTCTCTCTTTCCCTCACCTCCCTTCCCAGATTTGCCCCCTGGAGGATTCTAGATCCTGTCAAACTGGCAATCAAAATGAACCACCACACAGGTCCAATTCAAAGAGCATCTCAGGAAGGTTGTAACTAACATTTTCCCCATTGTGAGGGCCTGGGTATCTCTGGAAGCGGTGAGAGCCCTCTCTTGCCTTGACCCTCCTAAGAAAGCGAGAGAGAGATCAAGCCACTGGCTCATCAGCCCTAGCTCTTGGCAAGGTCATCATTGACTGTGATTTTCCCAGCGCCACCTCGGAGCTTCGGGCACAGCAGGACTCGAGATTATCGGAAATCAATAGGAAAGTTGTGTTCCATGTCAGGCGTTTTCTTGTCGCTCCCAGAGCAGAGGAGGTGGAACCTGGCAGAGCACAAGAAAAATGTTTAATTTCTGTTTAAACTGTTATGTCTTCTGTAGCTTGGGGGCTCGGCTTCATTTGGATGGATGGCTTAACCTTTGTGCAAGCGAATACACGAATACACGTAAAAAGGTTTGTATGGGGCAGACAGAGGATCGGCTCTGCTCAGAGAGTCCCAACTGTGACCCCGCAGCTGTCACAAACCTCTAATCTGTTCTTACCACTAGTGAAACGGGGCCCCCTGCTTAACCTCAGGTCTGAGGCAGCCGCCAGAGCCTATTGACCAGGATGAGAGCTCCCTGCACAAGGAGAAGTCACTCAGGACGTTTTTGCTTCTCAGTTTAACTGGGACCAGGCCACACTGCTCAAGACCAAGTGCGAGACTAGTTAACTAGTTAACTCAGCAAAGTTAGAGTTCTCTGTTGCTCTCCCAGAAACCCATATCTGCGTGTCGTGTGTGTGTGTGTGTGTACATGTGTATGCATGTGTGTACATGCATATATGTATATATGTGTGCATGTGTGTGCATGTGTATTTATGGGTGTACATGTGTGTGCATGTGTATACATGTGTACATATGTGTGCATGTGTATATATGTGTATGCATGTGTATATGTGTGTGCATGAGTATATGTGCAGGTTCATGCATTCATATGTTTATGTGTGTCTTAGTTTCTGTTGCTGCAACAAAGCACCATAACCAAAAACAAGTTGGGGAGGAAAGGGTTTGTTCAGCTTACACTTCCATTTTGCTCTTCATCACTGGAGGAGGTAAGGACAGGAACTCACAGAGGGTAGGAGCCTGGAGGCAGGAGCTGATGCAGAGGCCAGGGATGCTGCTTACTGGCTTGCTTCCCTGGCTTGCTCAGCTTGCTTTCTTATAGAAGCCAGGACCACCAGCTTAGGAATGGCTCTATCCACCATGGGCCGGGCCTTCCCCATTAAATCACTAATTAAAATGTCTTACAGCTGGATCTCATGGAGGCATATCCTCAACTGAGGTTCCTTCCTCTCTGATGACTCTAGCTTGTGTTAAGTTGACACAAACCCAGCCAGTACAATGAATATGCATATATGTACATGTACTGTGTACATAGCATGTGTGCATATGTGTACATGTGTGTTTGTGTGTGCATATGCATGTGTTCAAGGATGTGTGTGTACATGTGTATGTTCATGCATATATGTGTGTGCTATTTGTGTATGTGCACATGTACAAATATGTGTGTTCATGTGTATATGTGCATAATATATGTGCATGCATGTGCTCATGTATGTATATTTGTGTTCGTGTGAGCATGTTTATGTGTGTGCTCGTGTGTGCATACATGTGAGTGCTCATGCTTATCTCCTGAAAACTTCATGCCAAGGGTAGCTGTCTTCCCAGCAACTGATGGCCTTACCTCTTAGAGTTTGGAGCTGATAACAGATTGGAGCCCCAGGGCAGGACACCCAGGCCCAGCAACTGGGAGCATCCAGAGATGTCTACTCATACCAGGAAAGGCAGAAGGACAAGCAGTCAGCCAGGGTTAGGTTGGATGGAGCCTTTGTTGTGTTGCTTTCCGGGGAAGCTTGTTTCTAGGTACCCCAGGTAGGGCTATGACTGACAGGCAGCTGTGTTCAGGGTCATCCTGATGAGTAGATGAGTTCGTGGGGGTTGCCTCTGGAGCATGGGGACTCAGGGAGCTGTATCACTAAGACAATGCACTGCTCTGTGAGGACCTGTGAGAGCCACATCGTGGGTGCCCCCAATGGAACCTGCAAGGAAGCCATACCCCTGAAGAGCCTCCTCCTCCACGGACAAGTGTGTCTGCTTCCTTGGCCTCTGGAAGGAGCCCCGAGAAACGTCTGGCTTCCATTGGCTTCAGTGAGCTGTCTCTCTCTGTGTACACGGAAAGGTTTCAACTGGGAACCAGCTACACCATGACAGCCTTCTACCTGGCTAGCCTGACAGGAAGGAGTTTTCCAGTGGCTCATGGAGTCACTAGGTCACAGGACACAGTGAGTGTTTGTCCATGAATGACTGACTGGACCAGTGAGACTGGGGGTTTGGGGGGTTAGCTCTGGTCTTGTTTACCCCCCAGGCCCTGGCTCAGGACTAGACACAGAGATTTCTTGCTAACTACTGAGGTGGCTACGAGGTGGCTACAGGGCTTCTTTAGAGGTGAATTTGGTTACTTGCCTCTGCCGTTGCTAGTACTGCGGCTTTGGTTTTCCTGGAGGAAGCGGGCCTGACATTTCGCAATCTGCTCTGGAGCTGCAGAGCTGTCAGAAGGACCTTTATCCACAGTGATTTAGGGACATGTAGGTCTCATTATAGATACTTGTGCGAACTCTGACCCATTCTTTCAGACCCCGCTGGGTGATGGAAACCAAGCTGATGTCACGGTGTTTAAGAAGTGGTTCTGTGTGTTTTGGCGACATTTATGAATCTCCAGGAAAGGTTCTGTGGAACAGAAAGAGTTCAGAGCATCCTGGGAGGCCATGAAATCACAGCAGACTGCCTCCTAAGGAGGCCTCCTCCCTCCCACCAAGCCTGCAGGCCCCTGGGGTGCCTCTAGACAAGCACCCAGGGCTGCTCTGCCTCTGCTCCCAGCTGGGCCTGATGGGGGGACTTGTGAAGAAATCCACCTGAGCTGATTTTCCTCCAGGCAACTTCATCAGAACAAAGTTTTATGTGGCAGATAATGAGAAAAGCAGCTGTGAAATTCATCCTAAAGGGATGAAAATAATTTCCAAAGAGATGCTAAATGTCTCTTAGAAGAGAATGTGGCATCGGCTCCTTCAATTACCACGAAGAACATGCATGCCTCACACGCATCTTAATAGGCATTGAAGACAATTTAATGAGCAAGCGATTTAAAAGTTGGTAAACATGTGTCTTTTGTCTAAGTACAATCCTGACTTTTCATGGAGGGAGGGACTGGGGCTCATTAGCACGAGGCCCCTTTATTGGGTGCTTCGTGGAGCTGCATATTTTAGCACCCGGGGTTCAGACTGGGGTGCACACCCGATGTGGCTTCGATGCTGATGAAGGACGTGGGTCTGCTGTGCAGATGGACTGAATTTGTCAATAAGAAAATAAAATAAAAAATCCCACGGTTCTCACCTCAAAGGGAATAAGAGATGTGCTCTGGCGCATACTGTGCATGACCACAGTCAGGAACTTAGAGTCGGGTTTCCACAGATTGCACACACCAATGTTGGAGCAGATTCATGAATCTGTATACATATAGATATTATAGTAGAACAAAGGCAATCACAAATCAAGGAACTTTGAAAATACGTTTTATGCGAACATCAGGTAGGTGGTTCAGTGGAGCAGGAAAACCTCTGTGTAGGCTTTCTGATGATGTTCTTAGCTTTTGAGTTGGGGAAGCTTGGAGTCTATTTGTAAACTAACAGGACTTACAGTTGCATGCCCTCTATATAGGTCAGGCACAGAGGTAGGCAGTAGATGGCTTCTATGAAGGCTAATAGTGGAGACTTAAGACCACCAGGCTCCAGATCTGCAACAGTCCACTCTCCATGGTCATTAAAGTCCCAATCTGTCAATCAGCTTGGTAGAATGTTTGACACAGGCGTGGCCTTTCACCCTGGGAGCTTGAATTTACATATTGAATTTCAGCACATCTCTACCACAGCCAGGATTAAGGAAGCCACACTCTTGACATTATTCCTCAGGTTAGATGGAGTCTGAGAAAGACACTCAGTAGCCCATAGGTGCACATAAGTCATAAGCACTCTGAGCTAAGTAGGTAAAGAAGCTAGGTGAGCCAGAGAGTGACCCAGAGCAGGCAGTTCTCAGGCTACACCATGTGAACAGTGTCTGGAGTCAACCCTGGTGATTTCTCTGGCTTTTATGTGGAGAAACAGTGATTACTTTGGGGAGTCGGGGCCTCTTTTGTGCCTGCATTGTGCTGGCTCACTGTCCCATTTTGCTTTATGTTGAGTGATAAACACCACTCATCAAAATCAACTTGAGGAGGAGAGAGCTTATTTCATCTTATAGTCCATCAAGTCTGGAACTGAACCAGAGAAGATGGGGGAACACCACTGACTGGCCTGCTTCCTCTGTGTTTCTCAGGCATCCGGGTCCACTTGCCTAGGGATGGCACTGCCCACAGTGGGCTAGATGAGCCACGATCAAGGTGGGCTTGCTGTGCACTTGTGGAGATAGCCATTCTGAGGAGTTGTACTCTTCTCCCTGCTTGTGACTTGCATTTGCTCCTGTGGTTCCTGAGTCTTTGCAATTGTGTCCTGCACAGAGCTCGGCTGGCTCCCCTGGGGAATTCATACTGCAGCCTGCCTTCTCTGTGCACCACCGGGGTGGTGGTTGGGTTAGTTATTCTTCTGTTGCTATGACAAAATAACATGAGAGAAAAGCTAGTTAGAGAAGAAAGGGGTTTCTCTGGGTCACAGTTTTAGAGGGGATGCAGAGAGGGAAGACTCAGGAGCTGGAACATGAGGCTAGCCCAGAAGTCAGGCAGTAGAGATCACATCTCATCCATACAGAGGAAGCAGAGAGGGAAAGGGTGGGGGCAGGGAGCTGCTCTGTGAAGTCACTTCAGAGTTACCTTTTAGTAGGGGCCAGGCTGGGTCACTTCTGCATCCCCTGGCCTCAACATAGGTCTGGCTTGCTCCCAGCTGGCTGGATGTAGGCCTCCTGGACCACCACAGTGGACACTAAAGCCAGTTCCAGACCAGGGAGCTCAGCCTCAGAGTTCCTCTCCCCGGCCAGGACTTGGCATTTTCTTTCCTTGTTTGCTAGAAATTAGGACCATAAATTACATGAAACCAGGTGGTTCTGTCTAGCTCTGACATCCTCCTGTGAGCCCTTGAGGCATCAGGGTGGGGGAGGAGGGTGTCACAGAGGTTACCTGAGAGGAGCACGGAGGAAGAGGGTGGAGCCTCTTCAGAGGAGAAGCCGAGAGTCCGTCATGAGTTCCTGTGTGAGCAATGTATAAGTAAGAAAGAATGATACCTGGGAGTCTGGGGAGGTGACTTGGTGAAGAAAGTACTTGCTGTGCAAAAAATGAGGACCCGAGGTCAGGAGCCCTCACTCCACAGACAATGAATGGTGTGTATACCTGTAACCTTGGTGCTGGGGACAGCAGACACAGGTGGGTCCTGGGATCTCACTGGGCAGCCAGTTTAGCCAAATTATCTAGCTCCGCATTCATCAAGAGTCCCTGTCTCAGAGCTGGAGAGATAGATGGCTTGATGGTTAGGAGCACTGACTGCTCTTCCAGAGGTCCTGAGTTCAATTCCCAGCAACCACATGGAGGCTCACAGCCATCTGTAATAGGATCTGATGCCATCTTCTGGTGCGTCTGAGGACAGCTACAGTGTGTGTGTGTGTGTGTGTGTGTGTGTGTGTGTGTGTGTGTATCTATATCTATCTATCTATCTATCTATCTATCTATCTATCTATCTATCTATCTTAAAAAAAGAGTCCCTGTCTCAAAAGTGCAGAGCAGGTGAAGAAGATGTATGTGGACATATACACATATGTGTATGTATACACTACACCTATGTGGACACATGACTATGTACTCCATTGCCCCACCCCCATATGATACCTAACCAGGCATGAGGTCCACTCAGAACATCTGTGAGCCGGTCTGTCCAGAGGGCTCTGATGGTCAAGCCTGCTTCCAGCCCCTGGCTACCAGTGTCAAGTGGGCTGCTTGACACTTGAGTTACTCAATAACATTGTTTTAAAGCCAAAGGTCACTGGCTGCACTATGTCATGTGTGCTTTTCACAGAGCACAGCCGCTTCTGCTGCCTTTGTTTCAACTTTCTCCCACTCCCTCTTCTCCCGTGTGGACATTTTGTGTATTTGCATGAGGAGGCTAACTCTCACAGATTCCATGAGCTCCCTCCAGCCATAGCCCACACACCTGTAGAGCCTTTGTGACCC
>JADRCC010576734.1:0-15913 GCA_019843855.1 Hylomyscus alleni
TGCACTGTTTTTAACTCTGGTTTTGGGAATGAAATGGAACTAAATGCTTCTCTTGTTCTTCTTACTTATATTTTATTTACTTGTATAATTTTGGAGTATGAAAATATATTAAGCCTTCAGACATGTTGGCAGTTGTCAGAGGAAGATTCAAGAGCCAAGAGGAAAATGCTTTTAATTTTAAAGACTGAAATTTGGTTTAGTCTTGGATGCCATTATAATGAATAATGGGAACGGATCATAGACTTCAAAAGAAATATGATCATATAGTCTTACCATTTAGCACTTAATGCCTCTAGGAATTCCCAGTTAGACCCCAAACTTTTCATTTCCCAAGTGTTCTCGCTCACCTCTGTCATCCTGCAAAAATGAAAGGAATCCTGAGCCCTGTCTCCTGGTTTCTGTTATACGGGGGCTGAGGAAATTTAGCTTTTTTGTGTGTATTTTAAAAATTGGGTTTTAAAAAAAAAAACCAAAAAAAAAAAAAAAAAAAAAAAAAACCTGAGGCGTTCATCAGATCCACTAGGCTAATTACTGCAACTCCAAAGTTTATTACTTTTAAATATTAACTGCTTGAAATGATTCATTTGGAGATCAAATGATTAATCCTTCTCCGTTGCTATAAATGTCAGCAGCGGGATTAAAGGATTTAGATGGTCATGTTTACTCAACCTTAAATTTCTCTCCTAAAGACCCCAGTTAAGTAGCCCCGGTTTATCACTGTTTCTTGTTAGTGTTTCCCTCTCAGCCGCTTCTCTTAGCTCCCCTACCTAACTGATCTTTAACTCGTTTTGGCTAAGTAGGCAAGCTCTTCTTTCAGGCCTGACGGTCAAGCAGCTTTGTAGATTACCTACCAGAAGGTGTGAGAAGATAGATGTAGCTTAGAGCCCTCCTCCAGACACGGTAGGCATAATCCTTCCCCCTGCCTTGGCCTTTTTGGGTCTGATGTCTCGAGCCCACAGCTTACTGCTAAACTTGTATCCAGCTCCTTGCCACGTTGCCAAGTTTGGATACACACTGTGAAGCACTGTGGTGCCGTTTCAGTCACAATTATTAAACACCTGCTGCTTTGTGCCAAACCATCCACATATGGAGACTAACACCTCCCACAGTCCGCCTATCAGATACCAGCGGATCTGTTGTTGGGGCATTATCATCTCAGGGTCTTGGGTTGTTCTAATGGTATTATTAATAACTAGAAAGCAAACTCATTCTCAGAATGCCTTTTGATAAGAGAAATATTTTAGCATCGCCATAATTGCAGATGGTTGCTAAAATCAGTTTTTCGAGGTTGAGTGCATAAATCCTTCACGAGGATTAAGAGTTGTTCCTTTTTTAAAGTCAGTGGACTCAGGACCTAGGTTTTCTCATTTGCTCCACCAGACCTGCCATTCAGTATGCATATGAGTCCCCTTCCCTGGATACCTCATAAATCTAGGCTGGAAAAGGAATATGTGATAGCCTATACATTCGCTCGAGTCCTGCCTTTTCTTCTTGAAGAAGTACTTTTTCACTGTCACCCCACTCACTAACTGCACCGTGGTGAGCACTTTGAATTTCCACTGACAGAGGGACCTTCCATAGCTGCATTCAAGATGATGATAGAGGGGACATCCTACGCAGTGGTTCTCAAACTTCCTAAATGCTCTGACTCTTTAATATCATTCTTTAAGTTGTAGTGACCCCCAAACCATAAGATTATTTTATTGGCTACTTCATAACAATAATTCTGTTACTGTTACAAATCATAATGTTAAGTATCTGATATGCAGGATATCTGATATATGGCCTCTGTGAAAGCGTTATTTGATCCCCCAAAGGCGTAGTGACCCAAAGGTTGAGAGACGCTGCTACAAGGCTTCCATTAGATGTGATCAGAGTAAGACGTGTGGAACATAGAGGTCATTGTCAGTGTTCTCTGGAAGCTTGAGGTTATCTGTGTGGAAGAGAAAGAGATGCTATTTTTTTTTCTTTCTCTGTAGTGGCATATAGACTACTCCTTCACCAATATGGCACAGTTGGATGGTTAATGATCAATACCGACTTGCCTGCATTACCTGAAAATCACGTGTGACATTGTTAAAGTACAGCTGTGACATATCTGTGAGACCATTTCCAGAGATTAACTGAGAGGGGGATACGCCCTCAGTAGGCAGTATCATCTAGCTGATTACCCAGTGGAATGAAAGGAGAAAGAGAGGAAAAGTACTTGATTATTGACATCCCCTTCTGTCTAGTTCCTGGCCCCACCTGGCACAAGCTGCTCCCTTTCCCGTCAGAGACAGATTGCTCTGAAACAAGGAGCTGAAATAAATAAATAAAAGAAACTTCATTCTTTGCTTTGTTTCTGTAAATGAACCTTGGTCATTGTGCTAATAAAATATTGAGGAATAAGGGCTGGAGAGATGGCTTAGCAGTTAAGAGCATGTGTCACTCTTGTGGGGAAACCTGAACTCCTTATTGGGTGGCTCACAACTCCCTCTAATTTCTGCTCCTAGGGATCCGACACCCCTTTATTGCTTCTGGGAACACTGTACTCACTTTTATGTGTACACACACACACACACACACACACACACACACACACACACAAACTGAGAATAAAAATAAAATTTTAAAGAAAGAAAGAAAAGTTTGAAACACTAGGGCTATAGTTCAAGGACAGAGCACTGGCTAAATATGCTCGAACTCCAGGGGTTCAAATCCTAGCACCAAAGTAAAATAAAATTCCATTGCATATTTGAGGATAGGCATTCTGCTCAACAGGTGGCAAAGGTGACGTAAGAAAGTCAAAGTAGTAAGCAGAAGAATTATATAATGTGTGAATGTTTCTATGACTGTAATATCATCTTACATTTTGTGAACACAACACGCCCCAAAAGGGAGCCCTTGTTAGTGGATGCACATGCTGATTTCACTAATAACTAATAGAAAATTGTAGTTTTGGACCAGTGAAAGAATGTAATTCCGCCGGGCGGTGGTGGCACACGCCTTTAATCCCAGCACTTGGGAGGCAGAGGCAGGTGGATTTCTGAGTCTGAGGCCAGCCTGGTCTACAAAGTGAGCTCCAGGACAGCCAGGGCTACACAGAGAAACCCTGTCTCGAAAAAAACCAGAAAAAAAAAAAACAAGAAAAGAAGAAGAATGTAATTCCATGCCTGAGAACAAATGACATCATTCAACACAACAACCAAGAGAAGTACTACGACGTGATGGCGGATCTTTTCATTTCAGTGTCATACTGACCTCTCTGTCCATTTATTCATATGTGACTTATGGTTGTTACTTTGGAAAAATGGATTTTTATTATCCTTTTAAGATGACCCAAGTATGCAGAAGGTAAATATATTTAACCTCATTTCTTTAAGGAGGAAGGGAGTCTTGAAACTCCACTTTTTCTAGAGAAGGTGGTTTTGAATCAGAACTATTAGAAAGCAAACGAACAAAATTAGTTTCGAAAAATGTTTTGAATTTTTCCTTTTAGTTATTGAGATAGTAATCATGCCAAAAAAAAAAAAAAACCCTTCAGACCTCTTGTGTTTTGTTTTCTTTGTGTGCCATCCCTTCTAAATGGACCATCATAGTTATTTACATTTCCTTCTCTTTATTCATGCCTACAGTTCAAGCACATTTATATCTGTTGGTCTCTCTCCCTGAATTTCTCAAAGGGTGATCATACCACACAAGTTATTGTGCAACGGACAATTCCAACCATATATATATATGGCTTTCATCTAGATCTGAAGATATAAGTCCAAATTTCTGCTTTAAGTTATCCGTGCAGTGTTCCATAGCAAATATATGCATCTCACCCAGGCAATCAGTGTCTGGTAAACACTTGTATGAGTTTTTTTTTTTTAAATTTTTGCATGGATGCTATAGTAAGCGTTTCTTTCTATGTACATTTAGAATGAAGTCTAGCAGGTGGTTATTAAGATAAATTATCTGACTGAGGAGTGTCTGTCGTTTCAATGGAAAGGCATTTCCTAAGGACTAAAAGTAGCACATTAGGAGTGAAAGGGATACAGAATGGTGTGTGACTGGAGTCTCATTGCCTGCCCACGGAACGAACAGCTTTCAACAAATGACAGTGATTCTGTATTTCTCCTTGAAGTCAATATCAGTGAATGACCTGTATTCCAAAGATTCACAGCAAACTTAAGACCCTGCTTGGAGTGTGCTGTCCTAAAGAAGGAACCGATAGTACGGAGTGGTGGTAAGAACATGAACTCGGGACCCTCAAACTCTGAAAATGGGAATCCATCAGTGTGTCCCCTCTAGAGAGCATCTGGCAGGTCTTCGGAAGGTCAAGCATCTAAAACTATGCCGTAACTCAGCAGCTCCCTCCTTGTTGTAAATCAGGAGAGATGAAGACATACAAACATGAAAGCTTGTGTGCAAATATTCCTAGTGTCATCTTCATAGTGCCCCCAGATGGAAGCAACTAAAATACCCACTGACTAATGAATGGATATGTGAAATGGCATCCATCCATTGTAAAATTCACAGATTAAAAAGGAATAAACTTCTGATACAGACTAAAATGGTTTTTGTCTTTGTTTTTAATTTTTTTCAAAATTTGCATTTATTTATTTGTGCATGCTTGCTTGTTGTGTGTGTGTGTGTGTGTGTGTGTGTGTGTGTGTGTGTGTACATGTCTTTGCATGGGCACAAATGTGCTAAGGTGTGAATGTGGAGGTCAGAGAACAATTTGTGGGGGTTGCTTCTCTCTTCTACTACTTGGGGTACACTGATGGAACTCAGGTCAAGCTTGGGGTGAGTGCCTTTATTTCCTGAGCTGTCTCACAAGCCCATGTTTGAACTTGAAATATATGGTGCTCAGTGAAACAATCCAATCACAGAAGAGTACACACTATAGGGTCGTCTCTGAAATGTCTCAAGTCAGTGTACGTACAGGTGGAAGCCCATGGGTGGTTGCCAAGAGATGGCCGAGGGAGGGCGATAGCAGAGAAAGGGAGAGAACTGATCATTATGGGATCTTTTATGGTGATAACCAAAGTATTCAAAAATGGATTGTGATCATAGTTGTAGACATCTGTGATTCTCCTAAAAATGTATTAAACTGTGCACTTTAAATGCATGCATTGCACACGCTGGGAATTAGATCTCCCCAGAGCTGCTTACTATGTGTAGCTCAACTGGCTGACTGCTTCTCTAGCACAATTGAAGCCCCGAGTTCAATCCCCATCACCACATAAAAGCCAGTAGGGTGTTGCACAACTGTGATTTGCCAACGTTTGGAAAGAGTAAGGGCAGGAGGATCAGTGTTCAAGGTCATGCTCAGTATGGAACTGTGGTGAGTTCCAGGCCAACCTAGCTTAAAACACACACAGCAAAACAAACAAAGCAGAGAGAGAGTGAGAGAGAGAGAGAGAGAGAGAGAGAGAGAGAGAGAGAGAGACAGGCAGGCAGGCAGACAGACAGGGAATAAACCACTCTGTACTCCTGTTCTCTTAAGAGGTATTTTCAAATGTCATTCTTAGGAAAGTCCCTCCCAGTCTGACTAGATTCTAGGTGCTTCAAGAGATAGGAAGACAGGCTGTATAGCTAGCCCATTTTCCTGATTCCCCTCATTTATTTAAGGCATGCTGTCATGTTTGAAGTATTTGGTTTTTATACCATCCTGTCTCCTTTGTCACATATACCAATTCCTTTTTTTTTTTAAATTTTTTTAAGTATAAATTTATTTTAAAGTGATACAACCCACCTCGGTTTATTTATTCAATTTTTCCTGTATAGATTTTTCAGTTTATGACTGTCATAAAACAGAATTGGCTAATCTAATCCATGCTAATGCTGCATTTTAATCACAGCGTATTCCGCCCTCAGGTATACTTTGTTCTGGCTACAATTTATTGTCTTGGTCCTGTTTCAAATCATAATGGGTAGATCTGCTGCTGGCCCTGCTGATCAAGGTTACCAAAATTCAAAGTGCGGGGGGGGGGGGGGGGGGAATAAAAACTAAATACTTGTTTGCCAATTTTAGACAAACAATTAATAAAACTAGAGCGTAACGGGCAAAATGAGAAGCTAAATGAATGGCATTAGAACTGTTGCAAAGAATATAAAACCAAGACTTCTTCGTTACATGAGGCTGAAACAGCTTCTCCACACGCCTCACAAGTGCTTATCCTTTGTGGAATTCTCTTCCGTGGCTTCTTCTGTTTCCACTCCTCTCTGTCGTCCCCAGTCCTTCCCTAAACCAAAGCCAGCTCAACACAACCTTCCGAGCTCAACACAACCTTCCGAGCTCAACACAACCTTCCGAGCTCAACACAACCTTCCGAGCTCAACACAACCTTCCGAGCTCTTCATCCCTACCAGCTGTCTCTTCTCTCTGCCAGGAACCTTTCTTCCATCTAGGTCCTCTAAATTTGTGAAAACTGCATGTGTTTCTTATTAAGGATAGCCTGTCCTAACAAGGAGATTATTTGATAGACTAATTATTCTAGCCTGGTGATTAGTCCTTCCCGAGGGAAATCACGTTCAAGCAGAGGGTCCTCAAACTCAGGCATGCCTAACCCCAAAGAGGAATCAACAGTAGGAGGGTTAGAAGCATGGAGCAGGTCTGGGTGAAGCCGTGCGTAGTGGCAGCAGACTGCACCAGTAAACACCAGCTTCTTCGCTGGCGATGCGGCTTTGCAAAGGATCTGAAAATGAATATCTAAATTCTATGGCCCTCTATAATTGTTAATGTTTGCCAGTATATTTTGAGGGCTCTCTCTCACATTTGCGTAAACCATCCATCCCCCCTTTTTAGCACCAGGCATTTATCTTGCACCTTACCCATGCTACACCGTTGAGCATGTCTTGGGTCCAGAAACCACCACTTAGGGTCACCTCATGAACACCGTGGCAGATAGAAAAAAAAAAAGTGATAGGAAAGAGATCCCAGCAGAATTCGTGGGTGGCTTTAACATAGCTGCATCTGAAGTCAAACTCGGTGTCCTCCTGGAAACAAAAATAAACCTTGTAGTTCAGTGAAAGAAATCCAGCAGTGGTTTCTGCTGTTGTGTTTGCTTTATAGTTTAAATTTTAGGACTAGCCCTGAAGAGATTTGAGTTCTCGTGAGTCACTGACTGCAGAGGGTCAAATCGTTCTGGGGTTTGGCATGTACGGATTTCTGTGAGTATAGGGTGTGGGGTGTTGAGCTGCAGAGTGAGCTATGTTTACCTACCTATAGAGCCATTAAAGATTGTAGCTTTCTGCCTTCTTCCCATGTTGATTTTATAGCAAGAGGGCAGGAAAGAGTCATTAACTTGGAAAATGTTTCAAGTTATGGTTTGGGAAGTAGTGAATTCTGGATTTTTGTTCTGGAAGGGTAGACCTTTCCCAGGCTAGGAGAGAGGCTCCGAGGATAAGTGCATATATTTTCCCCTACTCTGCACATTACTCTGTATGCTAATTTCCAAGATCTGTATGTTTGATGGCAATACTTCAGTACTTTAAAGCGCTGCTCCCAGTTTAAAAGTGACCCATAAATAACAATAAGAGAATTCCTCCACAGCACATCCCTTTAGTCTCTGCATAGTATCAATCTTGGTTTTTACTGACTTTCATAAGTAAAGTCCGTGTGAATTTTTTTTACAAATATGAACAATACTGTGTAACCCTATGAGCCTCTCTGCCTTCACGCAATCTACAGAGAGGCTGCCTTCCTTTTTTCCTCTCCTCCTTTTCTTTTCTTTTTCTCCTTACATGCTGATTTTATTCCAGCGCTTATTCACATCTCTCTGATAAGCACAGTTTGATTTCTAGCTAATTGTAGCAACCGATTTTCATTATTTATGAGTGTCATTGTCGGAACCCATTTGGAAGTCTGACTGAGATAAAGCCGATTCCAACTTCTGATACGAACACAGCAATCAAACAATTACCCACACTAGTTTAAATGTGCTGGGCCTGGATGGGCCTGATGTTTTTACAACCAAATATTTACTGTATTGTGTCTTATGTTTGATTTACTTCGTAGAAGATTCAACATGCCATTTTATCACAAATAATTTATGGTACCCTCTTCTTAAAAATATAATGTAGGTTTCTCATAACAGCAAATTAACTTTAAAATATTCATGTAGATCCATAAGATGGGAGTGGGAAAATTAAGACCATGAGTCATATAAATACTTAATATTCATAAAAGATTTGGTAAAGAAGTTGTGTTTAAATCAGTCTTTGCCTTCTACTCTCCTTTAATATGTATTTGATTCTGGAGGTGCTTATATTTGGGATCTTCTCATATAGACAAGACATAAAAATGAAAGAAACCTTATGTAGGTACTCTATAATAAAGCATTTTTTCAAATTCTTCTCACCCATAGTGTCATAAAACACTAAAATTTCAAAAGCAAATACAGGATAGGAAGCATCATTACTGTTAGTGGTCTTTCTGAAGTGTCATCTAATTTAAATACTTGTGCTTTAAGTGATTGCAGTGTCTTGAGTTTTATTATGCTCAATTTATTAGTAAAGGCTTGCAGAGTTCACACCATTTATTTTCAGGGAATCTGATTGTCTCATTAATTTTTTAAAACACATCCCCTCCCATTTTTGTTTGAGAGTGCACTGTACTTGGAAAAATTTGGTCTGTTTGGGTCAATACAGATGTTTCCAGGTGTTTCTTGACTCCAAACATTTAGAAAGTCACTGATAGGCAAATAGAATGCTAATTTTCCAAATTTTACCCTACTGAGTGTTGACTTACACACACATACATACATATTCGCATGCATGCTCATACATGAGGATGTACACTTGCATATACACACAGATATGGACTCATCCATTATATGCATTCATACACACATGCATACACATAAAGATGTATGCATACATATACATACACACCAATTTGCACACACACACTACACATACACACACATGCAAACACACACATACATGCACACGTATACACATGCGTGTGCGCGCGCGTGTACATATACACACACACACACACACACTTATGTTGCTTTCTGAGTTAAGGTGGGCAGATACAATTAAAATGACCAAACTCCTGCTTCTACTTAAACAGTAACTTCTTCCTGAGGTAAACTTTATTTTCCATCAAAAGAAGTAGAATATATATGGGAAAAAAAAAAAAAAGAAAGAAAATCCTATCGATTAGGACCCAAACTGGGGCAGATGGGCTTTTTGGTTGCTTCACCATCCACTAAGCCAAATTCTGCCACTGGAAACCAGTTCTGCCCTCTGGGTTGCGAGTTCATGGCCAAACCAGGAATCCATTACTGGAGGTGCTTATGGGTTTTGGTTGACATTCGGGGTCCGAACGCAAGCCTGCAAGCATCCCACGGGGCCTCCTCTCCCCCCATGATTGCATCCACTTGACCACATGCCACGCAAAGCTGGTACAGACAGGGGGAAAGCTTAAATGAATGAGTGTTTCTTTCAGGGAGGTTTTTCTTTTTTGAAAGAAAAATGAAAAGAAACGAAACCACAGGAACCATATACTCACTAGTTGTTATCTCTCTTTCCCCCTAATTAGGACAGAATTTTACCCTAAGGCAGTTAGGAGTGTGTGAATCCGCAACTCGAAGAGGAGTGGCATTCTGTGCGGAAATGGGGCTCCCTCACAGAGGTTACTCCATCAGTGCAGGGTCAGATGCTGATACGGAAAACGAAGCAGTGATGTCCCCTGAGCATGCCATGAGACTTTGGGGCAGGGGGGTCAAATCGGGCCGCAGTTCCTGCCTGTCAAGCCGGTCCAACTCAGCCCTCACCCTGACAGACACGGAGCACGAAAACAGGTCCGACAGTGAGAACGGTAAGTCCCACTGTTTACTTTACTATGTTGCCATTGAGCGCTGCGGTCTTCCGGTTGTCTGTGATTCCTGTTTTAAACTCCTTCCATGCTTTCTCTCTTTCTTTTCTCTTTATGTTAATGTAGTAGAGCCCAAGAAAGTACTTGTGGATAGTATGGGTTTTTTTCCCCCACTGAGGGGGCGAGGGCGAGGGTGGGAGAGGTGGATCAATATTTGATGTCAAATTATTAAATTCTGCAAACAGTGTTTGGTGCATTAGATATAGTTTTGAAACACAGTCTGTGTACAGGGAGGGGGACAAAGAAAAGATTAAGTCTGACTTATATTGGATCAAGTCACCTGTTACCTTATGCAGAATAGGAAAACAGTGTTGATAAAGTGTCCCCCGGAGCCAGGTTGCAATCAAAGATGGCTTTGTAGATTCCTCTAGAAGAAAACTCAAAGAAGTTGCAGAATCTTAGAATGGGTGAATGAGCACACAGAATAGTTTATTAACAGGGCTCAAGTGATTGAAGAACAAATTTGATCGTGCTTTAACTTCTTAGCTGATGAGGGCAATTGAAATCTTCGAAAGGAGTGGGATGTGGCCTTTGATGTCCTTGGGAACTGGATTACTGTGCAATTAAATCCACATACAAAAAAAAATTGGATTTAAGAATGTCTAAATAACAGCTTTGCATGGTCCAAAAGATGTCATTATAAATTGCTGGTACTTTTGTCCTGTTGCCAGTATGGGGTAATAATATAAAAAAAATAATTTACATGCAATAATAAATTAAAAAGAAAACTTACTTTTTAAATCAGCCTGTTACTAAGAAGAATTGGACCATCAGCACTAACAGACATACAGTAAAGAAAAATCTATTCCTTAGTTTCTAATATTAGGAATATGCCTCTCCTTCGTCTGTTATTAATGTGGCATCTATCCAATGACTCAAACAGCAAAGAGAAAATTAAAACACAAGAGTTGTATGATATTGGAAAAGAAAGATGATTGTTTATTAATAGTATTTCACCTCTATTATTTATTGAGCAACTTTGTCAGCTTGGTTTCATAACAGCACAGCATATCTGTGGTTAGTTTTCAGTTTCAGGTAAGACAGAGTGGAGCTGTTCCCCACTGCTCCTTAGCCATTTCCTTCCTAGTCAGGGGGTGGAAAAGTTTCATTCAAATCACTGGAAACAATTTATGTGGTGTAGAATATTCTAATGCATTAAACCAAAGTCAATATAAACCACCAGCAGTTTACCCAGTATCTTCATGTTAGAGGTATAAGTCCTTGACAGGGTGAGGCTCTATTCCAAACGGCCAGTAGGAAACAAGGATGGTTCTTTTTCACAAAACAAGTCTTAAAATCACGCTGCCCATATTTCTCTCCCCTTGGCTGTTCACCTCAGTACAGTCTGTATTCCCATCAGTTTTCGTAACAAATTCAGAAGTCATTCTTACAGTCTGAACTTCACATTCTTACAGTCCGTACTTCACATTGTACTCCTTGAGAAATTGCAGATAAATACTCAGATATTGCATTTGGACTCTTGCTTTCATAATTATGCAACAAAATATTACATAAAAGAAAAGAAGAGAACATGTGTGCAGATAAGACATTGGGCTCCTGTAATCTGCACAGTAAACGTTTTACATCTCTATCTATTAAACGTCCTGCATTTGAGCCAACTTCTCTTTTTCACTCCAAATATTTGTGGTGTAACCTTTCAATATTATATTAGCAAATTATGTATCAGTTTTATCTTTCTTAATTATGTATCATGACAAATTTTCAATCATGGGCCATTGCTCTCCCCACCCCACCCCACCCCACCCCCCAGAAAACATGAGGGAAAACTACTTTGTAAACTCTACTTCTCAGTTTGCAGTTTCTAGCCAGAGAAAAATGTTAAGTCTCTCACACACGGCCTTTGCCTTGGTGTTACTAACTAGAGGAGAATGGGTTTCCTTGGTAGGCTCACAGACCATGTGCCTAGGAAGAAAGAAAGATGTGCCCTTCATTCCTCCCAATGGCAGTTAGGGAGCAACCTCCAGTGCCTCGCCTTGAAGTGCTGGACATTTGGGCAGCATTTATTTGGTGAGAGTGAACAGGCCCACTTAACGGTAGAGAAGAGAGCATCAAGGGTGAGGCTTTTTAAGTTGGCCAGTGATGATGACTTCAACTTGGATTTACTCTTTCCTCAAGATTTGGTTGGGGTGATTTTTTTAAGCAACATTCAGATGGATTGAGGATCCTCAATGAGCTCCCTTTGAGGAAGGAAACAAGAGGAAATGAATGGCTGTTATCCATATGAACATGGGCCATAGCATGTGTTACATATGTGTATCCATAAGAGTGTTTCAGATTTGTTCATTTATTCTGAAATTTAGCATTTACTCAGAAGGAGCAAAAATTCATTCCTTAATTACATTTCCCTCTGAGAAGCAGAGTAATGTATGTAGTGTGTATGTAGGTATGTAGTAGACCTTGGAATTGTGAATTGGTATTTTAAACAAGGGTGATACAGATTTTTTTTTTCCTGATTAAAAAAAAAAAAACAAAAAACTATGTTCCCCAACCCCACCCTACCCCTGTGGCTACTTCAAGGTAAGAATTAAAATTTGCAATGATATGCAGGTCTGTTCAATTTTTTAAAATTATTTTATTTCATGTGTATGACTATTTTGGATGTATGTATGGCTATGAACCATGTGTGTGCCTGGCACCTGAAGAGGGCAGTGGATTCCCTGGAAGTGGAGTTACAGAAGGTTGCAAGTCATCCATGGGTGCTGGGAATCAAACCCGGGTCCTCTGGAAGAGCAGCCAGTGTTCTTAACCACTGAGCCATCTCTCCAGCCCTGGACAGGTCATCTTAATACCTTTATAAGTGATACACTCAAAACTATATTATTTACTTTCATTTCATTACCTTTAGTCAAATATTTCTAATATAAAAATTAAAAAGCAATTCAATTCTGCTCTCTTTGGGTAGTTTAATTTACTCTAAATTAGACAGAATATTGATCTTCCAGTTATCTTTCATTGATTCCTGAGTTATTCATTATCTAATTCTATTCATTTTTATACTGGCTTGAGATGTCAGACAAAATCCTAATTGTGTGTGTGTGTGTGTGTGTGTGTGTGTGTGTGTGTGTGTGTGTGTGTGATAGTCTACAATATAAGGATTAAAACAAGGAAGAGTTAAGTAAAATAGTGAACCGGCACGGCTCCAGCAGAGGACCCAGACAGCTCTGTTTTCACCGAGTTTCACATGGGAGTTTGCACTGCCTGTTTTCATCATTGGAAATACTGTGGATGAGGCTGCCTTCCTGGAAAAAAAAGATGCTATTCGACATTTGTACAACTATGCAAGCTAAATGCCCTATGTTCTGGTATAACTTCAAAGAAAAGTTTAGTTACTAAAGGGGAGCAGATTCCATTCATTTGTTGGCCAAGGCACCTACAGTTCACATTAGGAGGTGCTAGAACCACTGCCTGCTTAATGTGATTTTGATGGCTGCAGCATCCTGCAGTGGTAGAAGACTATTGAGACCATGCCACACACCTCACTGTTGGAAGAGATAGATTCAAAACAAGTGACAGAGTGCATCATTTTCCCCCTAAACTAACCTCTCTTTGTCAACCATGGGATTGGCAGTTCCAAAGAGTTAAGAGAGGAGAAAAATTCAGTATATGATGCTTCATTTGGGATTCCAAATTGGGATATGGGAGAAGTCCTTTCTTAACATTACTGGTCTCTGTGGTTGTAATCCTTGTTATATGTCAGCTCCTTGCAAATTGGCAAACATTGCATTGTGGTGATTTCTGATTTCCTATTAACAGCCACTTCAGCAAGTTAGCCCTTGAAAGGTCACCAAATATTATAAGTAAAAGTACAAGAAGAGAGAGTACCCATGGTTTTTGGATCATTTTAGGCTTCTTTTCTTTCTCTGATGTGTGGCTGAAAGACCCCCCCCCCCCCAATTCCAACCTAATTCACACTATCCAACTTGGCAAGTCATCTGCTCTTGGTGCTGAGCATCTAGCTAAATGTCAGGAACAAAGGACTTTGTAGTGTTTTCAAAACATCCATCTTCACGCCTTTAAGACGCTCTCGTGTGAGTCATTTGCCAGCAGTAGCCAGCAGGCCCTGTAGTTAATCTTAGTCAGTTAGCAGTGTTGGGTAGGGGAAGCTGGCTGGGTGAAGACCTTGGCGGTCAGAGGTCAGATCATCACATCTGCCCCCCCTTTCCTGACCATTGCTATCTGTGTCACTCAAGGTCCCAGCCTTTCTACCCTGCCTGTTACTTGGCCAGCTAAACTGCCAGTGATTAGTTAGAAGGTCCCTAATCTCATTCCTTCTTGGCCTGTCTACTTTTTTAATGTTCCGGGGGGTGGGGGGCGGGGTGCTGATCGTTGATAGGAGGATGACCTTCAGCATCAGGCAACCCAGGGGGAGCTGGGCCTGTTTTCTATCTCACCATGATGCAGGGCCTAGAGAGTCTTCTTAGAAGGTTTGTTATTTGACCGTGGGCCTCCCAGTTCTGGGACCTGGGGAAAGTCACTTAACCTTTGTGTGTTATGGTGTCTACCTGCATAAAATACAAGTACACAGCTCACTGGGATAAGACAGCATCGGGCTTTAATGAATGTGTGTTCTGTCAGAACAAGACTCAGCGTTAAGTGGGTGTGTTCTGTTTGGTTGGTTGGTTTTGTTTTGTTTTTGTTTTGTGGGTTTTTTAAATAAAAATGAAAAATAATATCTTTGATGGTGATAATTAAAAATGAAGTAAGTCATATCAAGAATCTGCCTAGCTTTGGCCCACAATAAATGCTCCCCCCCCTTGCCCCCACTTCCCATCCATCTCCCCCTTGTTCTGCCTCTGTCTACATTAGTCAGGTGAGTCTAGGTCTGATAAGGAGAGGGAAGAAGAGCCACATGGCCTCCTCTAATGATCTGCATAGTCTGTAATTTCTGACACCGTTTATCGACTCTCTTCTTTTCATTTGAAACCCCACATCCTTTTCAATTTACTGTAATTAAATGAATGCGCCCTGAATTGTGCTGATAATTAGTCCGATGGCTGTAGACTTCAAAGGCTTCAGCCTGCTCCTTCTCCTCCTGGCCGAAGGAAATTTCAAAAGTAGTGTTTCCCTCAAAGGCATGTTACTTAGACAGCCAGTCAATTAAAAGCCCGTTTAGCTGATGCTCGTCAGTTCACACAATGAAATACACCATTCCCATCAGGCCGTAGTTCTCACCTGGAGTCTTAGCACTGCACCTGTTGCGGGACCTTAGTAAAGCCACGCTAATTGTGTGTGATACTGAAGTATTAAGGGCTAATTGGACTCACAATAAGGGTATATAACATTAAAGCAGGGTCTTTTTTATGTAGAAGATACTTGCTTTGAACAGCTAGAGTATATGATCCAAGGAACCAATTTGACTTGTCTTTGAAATGGGTATTTTAAAAGTCAACTCTCAATTCGATGGGAAGAGAAAGTCTAAAAAAAAATGACTTACTGTACTTTAAGATGAAAAATAAGCATATCTTTAAGATAAGGTAAGACATCATGACACTGTTTACGCCTGTCTCTCAGTAGAGAACTTGAGTTACTTTATACCCTAAATCACCATTTCAGGCCAAATAGGTTCTCTGGAAGTATAGGCAGAGAAATTCCCTCCCTTTCTGAACAGCTGAACATAGGTAAGAGAGAAGAAATAGAGGGACCTATAAGCTATTCCATCACCGTACATTTTAAGAGTTTAGGAGAAACAACATTGGCCTTGCAGAAGCCTGTGGTGTCCCCAGCTTGTGATGCTCTGAGTGGCACAGATGCCCTTTGCAAAGAGGGAACAGTATTTGAATTCTCTGAAGATGATTTACAGGCACGTCTAGGGTCTGTTCACTAGACTGATTCCATTTGTCCGACTCTACCCACCAGTGTCCTTTGGAAAGGAAATGGGTTGTGAGAATTAAGGTGGAATTCCCTTGCTAGATGAAACAAATGCCATTTTCAGTGTTACTTTCATTGTATGAGAATTCTGTTACACATACTAAGTTATAGCTTAGATGCAAATTCCATTAGGGACTCTCTTCTGCAGTGTCGTGGTCAATTCTGGCT
>JADRCC010576736.1:0-17567 GCA_019843855.1 Hylomyscus alleni
ATCCCCAGTCCCTGTAATTTGGTCTTATTATTAATTATGAATAGTATACATAGCTTTTGGAGAAGAACTTGGAAATGAAATAGGCAGATTTAAAATTGTTTTCATTGTTTTCCTTTGTGTATATAAATTGTGTGATTAATACATCTCTCCATCAGGAAATCCTGAAAGGGTCAGTTTTCTTTGCCCCAAAGCTTAGTATAGTGTCTGGCGTAATGGTATTTGGAACCACTGAGTGATGGTTTCTTAAAGAAATTGTTTCTTATTGAAATGATTGAAAGAGGTAAGCATTTCTAGTCAGAACAATTGTTTTTTTTTTTTTCAGAAACAATGGAGCTTAAGTAACTCATTTGTTGTTGTTCTCACTGCTAAATGAAAACAGAGACCTGTTGGTTTCATTTGTGTCATCTTATTTAACTTTTGATACATGTATGATCATATTTGCAGTCCTGTTCCTTAATCTTAAATTATGAACAACATTTAAAGAATCCAAGATGCTGATTTGCATGTATGGCGGTAGTTTTTTGGCGTATATTTCTGGGCGGTTTAAGATAGAAGGCTCCAAGTAACGTGAGCCTTTGTGCTTGGTTCCTAGGGTACCACGACAATCACATTGTAATCCGGTGGTTCTGGGCTGCAGTAGAACGATTCAACAATGAACAGCGACTAAGGCTGTTACAGGTAAGAAGCCATTAGGTCATCAGTCTTTAACACAATAATATATTGTTGGAAGGGTGTATACTTTTTAGTAATTGCTAGATATTCTTGATAAATACAAACTTTGTTTCTCTGGCTATGACATTTCCATACCCTTTTGACTGTGTACTTTGTGTACTGTACCACCAACCAAGTGAAGGCACTTCCTGAGGCCTGTGGTGAAGTGCCAATGCAAGTCTGAGAAACCCTGGGTTGACATATGCCCTCAGGACAGGTGGGTCCTTGTAGTGACAGCCTGTGGCCCTCTGCAGTCAACATCCTTAGTGGAAAAAGAGAGGCTGTTCAGTACTGTAAGAAAGGACCCTGTTGGTTGATGTAGTCTTCATCAACAAACATTTGACATTCCAAACTTTGTAGAGCAGCAGCATTTCAGAGAAGTCACTGTGTTTTGTGAAATTTGTAAAAACTGTCCAGGGCCATGTTGGTAAGGCTTCACTAAAGCGTTAGATGTGAGGAAGCCCCCTGGACACTAATGCAGAGCCTTACATTTAGACTTGGACTTCGTGCTTTTGGATTATGGATATGGAACTCAGATTTGCAGCCCACAACATTCCTAAAACTTATGCCAAATTGATAGAGGGATTATATAAGTAGGTTTGGTTAGATTAATAGACTCATTTCGTTCATCTGCCACGGGAAGTATGCCTGGTTTAACATCCAAGCAGGCCAGCCACTCAGAATGCTTTATGCCCCATTTCCCTTTATAATTCACTGCTCTTCCTCTTCACTGTGTGGCTGAATTATCCTCAGAATCTCTTTAGTTATCCTATGTTGACGACATGTTGGCTTCTGAAATTCCCTCTTTTGTTTTTTGTGGGTTTTTTTTGTTTGTTTGTTTGTTTTTTGTTTTTCCCGAGACAGGGTTTCTCTGTGTAGCCCTGGCTGTCCTGGAATTCACTCTGTAGACCAGGCTGGCCTCGAACTCAGAAATCCACCTGCCTCTGCCTCCCAAGTGCTGGGATTAAAGGTGTGTGCCATCACCGCCCGGCGTCCCTCTTCCTCGGGAGTGCCTCACAGCAATAGTAATGGTCTTTCCTGGAGGAGGTCTCTGATTTCACCTTTCCCTTCTGTTTCTGTGGCTGATAGTTTGTTACAGGCACATCTAGCATTCCCTATGAAGGATTTGCTTCTCTCCGAGGGAGTAATGGTCCAAGAAGATTCTGCGTGGAAAAATGGGGGAAAATCACCGCTCTTCCCAGGTAAAAGAAAGTACTCTTTAGTCCCAACACATGCAGGAAAACCTCAGCTTAATATTTATTTTATATTATTCTTATTTATATGAATGAATATATGTGTATATGGATCAATCACTGTTTTATGTGTAGACTGGAGAAGAGAAAAGTTTGAGAGATGTTATTCTCTCTAATCACCTTCTTTAATAAAGTGGGGAGAAACAAAGTATCTTGTTTGGTTGTATGTTAAATATATGCATCTGTATGTCAAAGTACAGAGCACAGCAAGGGTCGAAGGCTTACTAGCTTTTGTTAGGCAGCGTCTGCCATCACTCGTGGCTTGGCTCTAGAAGGCAATAGTGGTTAGGATGCCCATTGCTGAGGTGAGACATCATGACGTTACCCATACTTTAAGGTTGGTTTGTTGAATATGCAATTTTCTTAGGTCATGTAGATCAAGAAAAAATTTTCTCTCTCCTTCAACTATGCCAGATAGTTTTGCTAGGTTTTATTAATTTAAGTTGTCCATCATATGTTTCAGGACTTGGAAGACAGTCCTTCTGACTTTCAAAGTCTCTGTTTATAACACCCCAGTAGGCATGCAAACATGAATGGAGGCTGCAACCCTAGACAAAGAACCATAGGCAACCAAGGCCCGCTGAGACTGAGGAGTTGTCTTCCCTAAGGACGAGCACCTCACTTAGTCATCCGGTACCAAATGGTCAGCCATGGAAGTGCACATCCAAGTAACATTATATAGACTGAGCAAGTGGTAGTCATGGTTTTACAAACACACACACACAGAAAGAGAGAGAGAGAGAGAGAGAGAGAGAGAGAGAGAGAGAGAGAGAGAGAGAGAGAGAACAAAAGAAAAAGAAAACAAAGATAAAGAGGCCATAAATTTGAAAGAGAGCAAAGAAAGGTACATGGAGAAGTTTTCTGGGGGGGCCGCGGGGGGAATGCTAAGAGGGAAATGAAGTGATTATATTCTCAAAAGAAAAAAAAAAACCTTGAAAATGACTTAAAAACAAACAAACAAAATAAAGCCCACTGTGACCAAAAAACAACTTGGGGAAGAAAAGATTCATTTCATCTTATAAACTATCACCCAAAGGAATCCAGGGCAGGAACTCAAGTCAGGAATCGATGCAGAGGCCATGGAAGGTGCTGCTAACGGGCTTACTCTCCCAACCCACCCCACCCTCCGCCCCTTGTTCAGCAACCAATCCAGGTGTACCCCCAACTACAGTGATCCGGGCACTCCCATATCAATCATCAGACAAGAAAATGTACTGTCGGCTTGCCCACAGGCACCGTGTTCGGGACCTTTCCTCAACTGACTTCTTAAAGGACTCTAGCTTGTGTTGTGAGTTGACATACTTGAGCCAGCACAAAGCTCTGATGTTAAATCACTGTTGAAAAGGAGTAGCATATGGTAGCTGTTGAATAGGATTCAGTCTTGTGGATGTGTTTCGTACCTCTGTAGCGGTTAGTATCTGTTGTCATTCCATTTGGGTCCTCTCTACACCAGACTCTCAACAATATCATACATTTTGTTGGGGTGGAAAACCATTGCTTAACTGTTGCTAACATTAAATACACAAAGCTGGCAGGTAGGGCTTGTGAAGAAAGGCATTAAATGGCGGCAACTAAGGGACTTGCCTGAGCACCTCATTTATGCACATCAGAGATTATGAATAGTAATTCTACACCATCTTTAATGGTCTTATCAGGATATTTAATGTACTAATTTTTACTTATGCTTGGATAATGAGATTTTTTTTTCCTTCTCTTTAGTGCATATTTGTATCATAAAAACAGATTTAGCTGGACAGTGGTAGCCCATGCCTTTAATCCCAGCACTTGGGAGGCAGAGGCAGGCAGATTTCTGAGTTGGAGGCCAGCCTGGTCTACAGAGTGAGTTCCAGGACAGCCAGGGCTATACAGAGAAACCCTGTCTAGAAAACAAAACAAAACAAAAACAAAAACAAAATCAACCCGACAGGTTTATACTAGCTTAATAAGGTTTTCTACTTTTTTGAGAAAGTTAAGAACATAGGAGAAGCAGGAAAATTCAGATTAACTATGTGTCACATTTCTGGTGAAGCCACTAAAGTTTATGGAATTGACTGCAGTAATGATTGGTATAGCTGCTGCTCACAATTAAAACACTGATATCTTCCAGAACCCTGTTGGGTGGAGAAAGGTAGTTAGTTACAACCCTTACCCTCTTCTTACTGGTGCTGACGATTCCTGAGGCCACCTTCTCACTGGCTTTAGATAGTTAGTTACAACCCTTATCATCTTCTGACTGGATCTGGGACGCCTTCTCACTGGCTTTAGATAGTTAGTTACAACCCTTACCCTCTTCTGACTGGATCTGGGACGCCTTCTCACTAGCTTTAGATAGTTAGTTACAACCCTTACCCTCTTCTGACTGGATCTGGGACCCTTCTCACTGGCTTTAGATAGTTAGTTACAACCCTTACCCTCTTCTGACCGGTGCTGACGATTCCTGAGGACGCCTTCTCACTGGCTTTGCGTTTGCTGCAGGCTGTCACTACAGTGTGTGTCACCTCACCTGCAGTTAGGCAGTGCCATATGGAAACAAGCAGAAGTCTGGAAGTTAGAAATTCTGGATTTCAGGTTCACTTTGTCACCATCAAACTTTGGATTCTCCAGGACCACTGCTTTGTGAATTTCAGGGTTCAGGTGCCTTGTCTATAGACAGTTGGTGGGGTGGTATGTTAGGTTTTTGGTTGAGTGAGTGGTAATGCTATGTATACAGTTGCTGAAGAGTCTTGAGCGTTGTCGGCCCTGGCAACTCTACTTCCCCTGTAGTTCCAGAAAGTTCTCAGGCTGACTCATTGTAGATGGAGCTGTTCGTCAGAATCATTGCAAGCACACAGTTGGGTAACAGCTATTGCCATTCTTCGTCTCTTCCTGTACGGCGCCTGCTCCTACCCTTATCATAATGCAGCACAAATAAAGGGGTTATTATCCATCTCCATAGAACAGAACTAACAATGCCGGGCTCAGAGAGTATTTCTAACACCTGAATGAGATAATGTGTTGGAAAGTCCTTAGGGAGTGTATGCTTGCTTGTTTCCGTTTAAGCCTTTAATCCTTAACCTCTGTAACTTCTCTGCTACTTGGATGAAGTCTGTCTTTCTCTCTCTCTCTCTCTCTCTCTCTCTTTCTCTCTCTCACACACACACACACACACACACACACACACACACACCTCGTTTAGACAAACACTTAAGAAAAATTACTTCAGGACATGGCAGTATAAGTTTTTTCAGAAGCAATGTTTTCACTGATAACCCGGTCATTGCCTTCTATGAGATTTAAAAGTATCACTTGAGTGTAAAAAAGATCTGTGAAGTCGGTTCAGACCTAAAGACATTATTTTATATTACTGAGTCTAGTACTCCGAAGACCAAAGCATACACACTAAAGCTACTCCCCCTCTCCGCTCCACCCCACCCCCTGCTGTTTCCTGGTTTCACAGAGCTAGGGGCTGGTAGGTCTCAAGCCAGTCAGCTCCAGTATATTCTTTTCCCTCTTAGTGATTCTGTGTCTATCATTTAAGTTGTGTACAAATATGCTGTACAAATATACAAGATAGAACCAGTGTCCTCTTTACTAAAAATAAATATATATTTTTTGAAACTTCCCTCTCACAAGTATAGCATTCTCTTCCCATGAGAAGCTATAACCTGCAGAGTTGGAAGGGTGTGAAGGGTGACAGCTGTCACTGCAAGCCAGAGTGATGACAGAGAGGCTCTTGGTCTTGGTCTTGGACAGATAATTCAGTCTTTCAACCTTCCAAGAAAGCAAGTGTTAACTCGTGCTCTTTGATTTCTTACTCTCATTCTGTGGTAGCCCTGGGCAGCTCTGATCAAATGTTTCTCAAGACATGTATTAAAGTATATATGGTAGTCTCTGAAGCCAGAACAAGTTGTATCCATGACTTTGCCCCCTTCTTCTGTAGTAATAAAGTAACCAGCGATGCAGCTGATAGAGACTGGAGACTTACTCAATGGTGTTTCCATGGAGACTAGCAGCCTCAACAGATCACTGCACTTCCTTGGCTTTGTGGCTGCTGGTTGGGCTAGCTCTGCATTTGCATTTCTGTAGAAGACTTCCTACCCCCTGGAGCTCGGATGGGTTTTATGAGTAAAGAGTAAACTCACTTTATGGCATTTCCTCTTAAACAGTCAAAAAAAGAAAAAAAAGAAAGAAAGAAAGAAAGAAAAAAAGACCATTCACATGCCAGTCTGCAAAGCAGTGCTAAGTTCATCTGAGGTTTCTGCCAGTGGTCGAAAACGGAGAGTTAGAGAGCAGCAAGAACTGCAGCCACTGGGGAAGGGAGGGCTTTGACCAGAGAGAAAATGTTCATTTAGGAAGTCAGTTGTGTCATGAGATTGAAGAGGATGAAATGTCAACCCAGAAGTTAGGAAAGTAAGTGTGAGAACTCACTATGAAACAGACAAGAAAAAGATTTTATACAACAGAACGAGACTGCTGTTTTGTGATTTTTGAGCCCAGGTTGACCTAGAATTTGTCATCCCCTGCCTTAGCCTTACTCTCAAGGGTGCTGGAGTCTGAGGCACACACACACACACTGCCACACCCAATGGAATAGACCTAGAGACATATAGTAGTAGTTTTTTGTTTCCTCTCTCTCTTTAATGAGAATCTTTTTCTCACTGAAAAATTATACTTTTTATTTGTGTTATGAAACGAAAACTTTTTCAAACATACCAAGGAAAATATTTATAATTTAAAATACATTAAATGTGTATAAAGTGTGTGTGTGTGTGTGTGTGTGTGTGTGTGTGTGTGTGTGTGTGTGATAGTTTGGAGAGTCTGCTTCTACTCATCCTTATGTTGATCACATGTGAAGACACATGTGTACAGATTTGAAGACAAAAACTGCCTGCATAACCTGCCTGCAAGCTGCTTTTTGTGTTTCATACCATTAATTATGAACCTCTTTCCATGTCTTTTATTGCCCTGCAGTATCATCAATAATGCAGTTTTTCCTCCACCAGTAAAAGAGCGTTGTTTACCATCCAGGCTCACTTTCAGCTAGTAAATAGAAAAGCAACAGAGGAGTCCTCCAATAAAATGGCTCTTTTCTCAATTTAAAAAAAAAAAAAAAAAAAAAAAAAGGAACAAGGATGAGCCCTGGCACCTGTTGGCGTCACTTTTGTGGATCTGTCTTGCCAAGTCCAGCTGCTAGTGTCTGGGGAGGCTGTTAATGTGAGAAGAACTTGTGATAGGTTCTCATAGTTTAGCCTCTAAACCAATATCCCTCTTCAACACCCCCTGCCCATCCCACTCAGTTCTGTATAACAGAAATACTTAAAGATTTTTACCTTATTCTTCCATTGAATCAATTTATCAGCTTATTAACATATGAAAATGTGATAGATCTTTTGGATTGATCTTTACTTTGGTAGGTAGATAATTTATTATAAAAGTAGATTGTGAAGCCAGGCTGGGTGCTGCCTCCCTGTAATTCCAGAAAGCAGAGACAAGAGAGTTGAATGTTCAAGACCAGTTTCAAAGTCCCTATCTTAAAATTGGGAGGCGGAGGCCTAAAAATGGACCCAGGTAAAAAGGAAATCATTGAAAGAATTTGCAAAATTTTAATGAAGAGGTTCTCTCTTTTTTTTTATTAGATATTTTCTTTATTTACCTGTCATATGATTTCCCCTTTCCCAGTTTCCCCTCCCCACCAAAAAAACCAAAAAACAACAACAAGAACAAACCCCTGTTCCCTTCCCCCTCCCCCTGCTCTCCACCCCACCCTCTCTCCTGCTTACTGGCCCTGGCATTCCCCTACACTGGGGCACAGAACCTTCACAGGGCCAAGGGCTTCTCCTCCAGTTGATGACCGACATGGCCATCCTTGAAGAGGTTCTCTTGCTACCTGCAGTAGGAGATGACATAATCCAAGTCAAACTTACTACCAGGCCTTGAGAGCTGTTTCATAAATCGTTCTGTAAGTTTATATTGGTGAGCAACAGAGAACACAACTGTTAAAGAACGAGCTATTCCTTCCCCTTTGGCTTCAAGAACACAAACTAGGCGCGTCCCTTATCACCAGCCTATCCATGACACACTCACCTCTCACCTGGATCACTGTAGCGGGCAGCCAGCCAGCCTCCTCCTGCTCTGCTCCATCCACCCTCACACTCAGCCATCTCTCTCCTCTACTTGCATCCTTCAGTTGCTGAAATAAAATTCAGACTCCTTCAGAAGCACTCGAAGGTGGGAGACCTGGTCAGGAGCCTAACTCAGACCTCAGCCCATACCTCCCTCAGCCACTACCTCTTGTCTATTCTTCAAACATAATGATCCAGTTCTAGTTGAAGACTGTGGGACCTGCTGCCCAGGTCTACTTTCTGCCAGCCCACATCCCTGAGAATTCAGCTGAGATATAGCCTCACCAGAAGAGCCCACCTGACCTCTTCACTCAGGATTTCTGTCAACCATTCTGGATACTTATTTCAGTCTGAGGACTTACCTAATTCACTCATGAAGTTTACTTCGAATACTTATAGCCCCGCCCCACCCCCGCCCCATAATATAACCCTATGAGAACCAGGACCTTGTTTGAATTTAATAGGCTTTGACTTTATCAGTGAGCTGAACACTTGACACCCAAGGCATACCATTTGTAGAATGTTTTTAAACTTGACTTTCTAGGTTCATCTCAAAAGCTGAGGACTGATACTAGCATTCACACTACAAAGTTTTAAAGTCTAAATGAGGTGATACATATTAATGCACAAAGTAAGTGAAGGCTAACACAGCAGTCAGTAGATGTAGGTGAAGAAGGAATTTGCTTGGAATGCATAGTTTGGGGCATTTCTCCTGCTAGTTATCTGCAGGACAGGAATTCCTGCGGTTGTAGCATTCCCCACTGTACTCACAGATCAGGCATCTTCACTGAGGTGACCTCATGAGAAGACTTAGTAACATGAAATTCCCTACTCTTCCTTCAAACAAGTACTTATGTGTCACACAAATAGATCTCTGGGCAAGGGGCCTTAAAACATAAGGAGAAAGGTGCCAGTCTTCATATGAGCCAACAAGCAGGATTTTGCCCACCAAATACCATGAGAACAAGTAGTTGGAGTGATAAACAGCCTGGATTTTGTTCCCTTTAGTGTGCATTTATTGATCACCTGGTTGGTGATCAGGAGTTGCAGTGTGCTACCATGGGTTACATAGATATTTGTGACCTAGTGTCAGCTAGTGTTTATATTCTAAACTTCCTAATTCCAGAAGGTAATAATTAGTAAGGATACTAGAGAAATTATTAACATTTTAAAGAATTAAAAACATTAAATCATGGCAAGTTTTACTTTTATTTTTGCAAATAATGCTACCCAGGCTAAGAAAACTGGCACTGGGTACCTCCACTGAACCCTGTCGCTCTGGGTCTTATTTCATCTTCTGTCCTTTATCTCGATCCTCTATTCTCTGCCTTGTTTAATGGCACCTCAGCTGTCTCCCTGCACACCCAACCACTGTTCTCTCTCCTCCATCAAATAAATGGAAAGGACTTTTGCATGAACACCCGGTCTTCCTTTGGCCATCCTCCCTTTCTGGCCTTGTCAAGCCTCAGGCCTTGTCACTTGCATTTCTCTGGTTTCCTGATGACACAGTGCTTTTTCTCCCAGGCTTCCAGACTGTCTGTTGGGAAGCATCCTTCTTGCCGATCCAGAAAATCTCTGCACACCTACATACCCTTCTAACCCTGTCATGGACAACTTCCTCTACAAAGCCTTGCCCAACTTGTAACTGAACAGACTTGTAGCTCATTGTATGCTGAACCACATGTAACCCACAGGAATCTTTTGGATTAATTAGACAAAAGTGTCTCAGTCCTCAAGAGAAAAATACAGCCCAAATCTGGGACTAATGGTTTATCAAACAGCCAAAGGCATGCTGGGTCTTATTAGATCACCTGGTTGGTGATCAGGAGTTGCCCTGGGCAGATTCCCCAGTTCAGAGCACAGGCTGCCTAACCCTTAGGCTTTCTTTGCTGTGCATGTGAATTCTTTCAGGACAGACCAGACCTTTCTTCCTCATCTGCCTGGAGAGCTCAGGGCTTGACATGCAGTATCTATTCAGCGAGCGTTTGTTTGGCAAGTGAAGAAATAAGAAGGTGTCCTATAGTGGAAGAGTTAAATTTTGATCATCAAAGACACTTTGCATGGCAAGCTTTCATGGTATGGGATCTTCAAGGTGGAAAATAATATAGGTATTTTTCTATTAGTGAGATTCTAGAAGGGACTGGATTAGATTCTTCCCAGGTACACATTGGTCTCCTGAACTGGGAACTTGAAAAGCCAGGCCAAGATGGAGATGTGAGAACAGAAGCCCTGGGGATACAGCAAAGCAGGCAGGAACTATCTCCTGCAGGCACAACAGCCCACAGGACTGTAGAACTGTGAGTGCTCCCTCTTCTCCAGATACCTGCAACTAAGTAAAATTTGGACTTGATAAGTCAGTTTGCGAATGCACACATTGCCAAAGAAAATTTGACATTGAGATATGATACATCTCAGAATCCATGCATAACTCTCCAGGGTGGTGGTGTTATTTTTGTCTTTTTTTATTTGTTTGTTTTGTTTTTAGAGACAGGGTTTTTCTGGGTATCCCTGACTATCCTGGAACTCGATCCATAGACCAGGCTGGCCTCAAACTCACAGAGATCCACTTGCCTCTGCCTCCTAAGTGCTGGAATTAAAGGCATGTGCCACCGCTGCCCCACCTCTCCGGTGTTTAAGTATTAGTTTTGATTGACAAATTTCTTGATGAAAAGGTGTAAATAGGAATAAGAAAACTGAGATGTGAAGGGTGAGACATCATTGCAAACAAAGAAGAGAGTGTTGACACATTCTAATTCAGAAAAGGACTTATTTAATGCTAACACATTTTATTTTTGTATTATACCTGTTACTTATGACAGGGTTCGTGGTTTTCTTTTCCTGTGTCTGTCTCTCTATTTTAAAATTTTTATTTTAATTTCTTCTTTGTCTCACATTTGGGTGCTTGTACAAAAAAAAATACTTTTGGGTGTAGAATAAGAGAATGAGTAAGTGCATTTACTCCAGCTGTTAATCGACTTAAGTGGCTTCTAAGAACGTAGCTGTGATGCTTACTGAGTTAGATAACTGACTAACCATATGAAGTCCAAAAGAGGGCAAGCCGGTGGCCCCGTTTAATATCAGAAAAATCCAGAAAGCCATCAAATCAGACCCTAGATCAGGAGGTCTTGGTGCCAGCATGGTTTCCCAAGAATGGGTGCAGACTTGCTTCCCTGGAGTGGTTCTGGCTGCATAGACTGAAGGGAGGTGAACCCATTATGGCTTCAGGGTGGCTGGCTTTGGAAGATTTGAAGAAACATTCTCTTACTGAGACTGAAAAGCTGGGTGCACTTTTGCTGCCAATATCAACACAGTCCAGAGGCCCTCCTGGTATTTTTTGCTCAGTTTTGTAGGGCGCAGAATGGATGGGGGTGGGGTGTGAAAAGTCTCAGAAGTTTTTGTTTTGCTTGCTCGCTGCTCTCTCTGTCTGTCTCTGTCTCTGTTTCTCTGTCTGCCGATATCTCTGTCTCTGTCTCTCCCTCTCTCTCCCCCTCTCCCCCTCCCTCCCTCCCTCCCTCCCTCCCTCTCTCTCTTGTCCTTGGCTCATACAACAAGCTGATGGTAAATGTTGGGCAATGTATTTAACCACACTTCCTCAATTTCCTTATTAGCAGTGCTGGCTTGTTTGTATGCAGTTTGGAAAATTTTGCAAAGCACACAGAATGTCGGTGTGGATATCCAGTTTAGATATTGTATTTCTAATTGGCTTGATGTCTCTCCATGGTGGAGACCACCTACATCTGACTCATTTGGAGTGAATCTTAAAAGGCAGATCACCAGTAACCCCATCCCGACCCCCTTGCCCCCCCCCACCTGAGTTAGAATCTCAAGAGACAAAAACCCAAACTCTCTGTTGTGAATAACTCCTTAGGTGACTCTGAAGTACTCCAAAATGTCCCCGCTGTTTATCTCTGTTCTCCAGTAAGCCTGAGATTCACTGACAGTTTGGTCACTCAAAAATCCCCAGGTATCTCCCAGGTTTCTTCTGGATTGACCCAAACTTGACCATTGTCCCCAAGCTACTGCACACTGCCACTGAACAGTTCCTTAAAAATTCCCTCAAGCTTTTCCCCCCTTCAATCCTTTTCCTCAGCTGTGTGGGACTATAGTGTAACAGGCAGGCAGCATGCTGGGGCTTCCAGCTCCCAGGCGCGGTGGCATGGTCCTAACAGCCAGGGAACAATAAAGGCTCCGTTTTCAGTTGAATGTTGGGCTTTCTTGAGGAGACCCAGGGTTGAGGTACTGTTTTTGGTGGGCCACTTACTTGACTTTGAGCTTAGGAAAACCATTTATTCTTTCCCCTCTAGAATATAGTCTGTCTCTAGCCTCGTGCAACATTCTCCAGAAGGTTTGTTTATTCAGAATTTAGCTTGTGATAACTATATGTTATGCAAGCAGATGTGATTTGAGAAGCAACGATGGCATTAGATTGTGGGACAGTCATGGTGACTATGTCTCATGACCAAGGAGAAGCAAAAAAATATTATTCCAAGATGAAGTGGTAGCTTATTTGGAAGGCTAAGATAGGAGGTTTGCTTTGAGTTCAGGGCTAGCCTGAACTACATTATATGTGGCAAGCTTCCCCTTCCCTGTGTGTGTGTGTGGTCTCTTTCTCAGTCTGTGTCTGTCTGTCTGTCTGTCTCTGTCTCTCTCTCTCTGTCTCACACACACACACACACACACACACACACACACACAGTTGTTCAGTCCTTCCAGTTGTGTTAATAACTGTAGTGCCCAGGCTTGGGAGAAATTCCTAGATAAGATACAATAGTATAGATACTACAGGAACTGAAAGAGGCATGCAGAATCCCTGTTTTTCTGCCTTCCTTTAGTATTGGGCCTTGATTCATGATTGTATTGTATTAAACCATCATCACATTCTATATCTTCCCTTGTATGTTTGATGACCTTAACACTTATTACTAGTTTCTAGTTGCCACAAAACAAATGGTGCACACTTAGTGATTTAAAACAATGGCCACTTCTTTTCTCCCTGTGTTCTTAGTGCAAGAACACTAGCCCAGGCATGGCCTAGTGAAATTGTCTATTTAGCCTAACAAGACTGAAATCAGGTATCTCCTGGGGTCCTTTTTCATCTGAAGCTTTACCAGGGGAGGGTGTGTTTCTAAGCTCCTTTAGGTTATTGTGACATTCATTCCTTTAGGCTGTAGGATGCATGGCAGCTTGCTTATTCAAATCCAGCCAGAGAATCTATACTTATTACATAATATTGAGACAAATCAATATGAACTCTAGTGCTTCAGAAAGCAAATGAATTCCATACCCATTAGGATGGCTGTTGTAAAATTTTAAAGAAATACAAGTATGCTGGCTAGTTTTATGTCAACTTGACACTAGCTAAAGTCATCTGAAACCTGGAAACCTCAATTAAGAAAATGCCTCTATAAGATGGGGCTGTAGGCCATTTTCTTAGTTAGTGATTGATAGGGAAGGGCTCAGCCCAGTGTAGGTGGTGCCATCCCTGGGCTGGTGGTCCTGGGTTCTAGAAGAAAGCAGGCTGAGCAAGTCGTGATAAAGCAAGCCAGTAAGCAGCACGCCATCAAGGCCTTTGCATCAGCTCCTGCCTCCAGGTTCCTGCCCTGTTTGAGTTCCTGTCTTGGCTTCCTCCAGTGATTAACAGTGAAACAGAAGTGTAAGTCAAGTAAACCCCCTTCGCCCCCAAGTTGCTTTGGTCATGCAGTTTCATTTTAGCAATAGAAACCCTAGGACAATAAATGATATAGAGAATGAGTGTTGGTGAAGATCTCAAGCAGTTAGAACTCCTGTGTGCTGCTGATACGGAGAACTGTGGTGGCTTCTCAAAACATTAAATATACCATGTTCCCATAATTCTACTTCTGCATGACTCCCCGGGAGGCTAAAACCAGTGATTTAAATAGATGTGTATGCGTCTGTGTTCCCAGCAGCAGTATTTATAATGACCACAGGTGGAAACACACTCGTGCCCGCCACCAGATGAATAAATCAACAAATCATGGTATATATGCACAGTGGAATTAATGCTCAGCTTCAGGAATGAAGGGAATTCTGAGCCACGGTTACAACGTGAACCTTATAAACATTATGTAAATTGAAATAATCCAGACCCAATGCACAGAACATCTTAAGATTCCACTTAGTTAAAGTACACAGAAGAAGTAAAAATCATAGACAATGGTGAGTTCCAGGGGGGCGGAGGGGGAGGGAGGACAAACGAGATGTATTTCCTGTTTGGTGGAGACGGTTTCAGCTGCCGTATGTAAATGTGCTAGAGTTAAATGATAGGGCTGCTTGCTCATCCATCTGGGTGTTTTAGTTCCTGCTCTTGCTGCTGTTCTCAAATGCCCTGGCAAAGCAGTTTAGAGGAGGGAGAGCTGATCTTAGCTCACAGTTCAACGGGCATCTCTGTCATCTTAAGCAAGAGCTTAAGGTGCCTGATCATACTGTGTCCACAGTCAGGGGGCAGAACAATGAGTACTAGTGCTTAGCTCACCTCCTCTTTGCTCAATCAAGGCCCAAGACCTTAGAATGACTTCTCCCCTAGTTAGTGTGGGCCTTCCTACGTCAATTCATCCAGTCTAGATAACCCCTCATAGGCATGCACAGAGGCTGATCTGATCTGCATAACCCTTGACAAACACACCTGAGGTTTGCCTCCTAGACGATTCCTGATTCTTACAAGTTGAGGGTCATGCATTTAATGCCACAAAACTGGGCATTTGAGGACAGCTGCAAGGGTAAAGTTTACCACAATAAAAGCATTAAAAAGAAAAGGCAGGTAAAGAATCACGAAACAGCCGGGCGATGGTGGCACACGCCTTTAATCCCAGCACTTGGGAGGCAGATTTCTGAACTTGAGGCCAGCCTGGTCTACGTGAGTTCCAGGACAGCCAAGGCTGCACAGAAAAACCCTGTCTCGAAAAAAAACAAAAACAAACAAACAAACAAACAAAGTAGAATCATGAAACAGTGAAAGTGGAGAGTAAGTAGACAAAACAGTGAAAATTAAAAAAAAAATTAAACTACCATATTTTAGACAAATGGGATGGGGAATCACCCCAGCTGTCACAGGAAGCCTGGCATATTAGTCTGCTCAGAGCACACATATTTCACTTCTATATTTATCCCTCACCTTCCCCTGGAACAAAAATGAAACCATTTACTTTGTATTTTCAGAGGGTTTTTTTTTGCTTTTATTTTTTAGAATTTCAGACCAGATAGATTTTAAGTCCTCTCTAGGACCCAGTAGTATGCTAGTCAAACTTTTTTTTTTGACTTGAGTGCCCAGTCTAGACTCCATCATAAGGAGCTAGCTGAAGAATTTTGGTAAATGAAATTTTAGGATGTTTGTTTTTTGGGGTTTTGAAGGTTTTTGTTTTGTTTTGGTTTGGTTTGGTTTGGTTTGGTTTGGTTTTTGTTTTGTTTTGGTTTTTAGAGTTTACTTTCTAAGTTCGGTGCGGCGATTCCCACCAGTATGTCTCAGAGTTTGAGGTCGCAAGAGTGGAAAACCTGAGCTGAGACTCTTCAGTGTTAACAGAGCCCCTCACATTCTGTTTCTATTAAGTTATGTGAACACACACCTGCTTTATTATCTCTTGACTAGGTCTCGTTCTCCATAGTCATTGTTATCTTTGGGCAGTTTATTGAAGGCAATCAGGATAGAGTCCCCTTGATGACAAGGAAATGGGACCTAACAATGTACCTATTATTATTTAGCCAAACACTATGTGCCAGCCATTCTGTGAAATGTGTTTCTGCTATTTCAGTGAATCCTCACACTCTTCTGAGATAAACTACCTTATTATATTAACTCTTTTTTACAGGTAAGAAAATTGGGTCTCAGAATTCTAATATGACACTCCAAATCCCACAGCTGGTGTGGTTGGTAGAAGTGAGGTTCAACCCCAAATCTCCTTAACACCCAAGTTTTCATCTTTCCCCTATACCTTATTATGTATAGGAACAGTAGTTCTATTCACCTCACAAGTAAGAAGCAGTTGGTAACAGTAAAAATTTGCACATTACTTTTGTACAAATATCCTACTCATGGCTCCTCAAATTACACATTACTTCAGGCTCATTTTTTAAAAAATTGAGTATAAACTACCTAGTTCCAGCGAGCAAGCTGTTGTGAATTCAGGATAGCGTGCTTCCTATCCTGTGTCAAAAGTGCAGATCAGCCCCTGATAAGATGGACTATTCAGAGACCATTTCTTTATTGTGAGTCAGGTGCAAATAACAGGAAAGCACTGCCCCTCCCCAATCTTGGCAAAAGAGCAGGTATTTCTATAAAAAGAGTGCTGCATCTAACTGTGATTAAATGGACGTTTTTCCATGTTGTGAACAGGGAGAAAGCAGGCTACAGCATGGAATTCAAAGCAGCCACAATATCTGCAGACAAGCCTAGCCAGGACTTTCCCCAAACCCTGAGCCACACAGTCTGGTCTTCAGCCATAGTTGCTGCTCCTCCCTGCCCAAGAAAATGAAAATCCACTGAGTCACACATTACCCAAGGGACATCCAGGCACTGTGCTGGAAGGCAATCAAAGTGAATCTCTTTGCAAAGTCTTTTCTTGTCTTTGAATAGAAAAGGAAGAAGAAAGACTGAACTTGGCTTTTCCATACTTGTACAACTCAACAAGAAATACTATGCATGAAATATACCTTCTAAAGGGTGGCGCATAAAGGAAATATTTTAGGGGTCCTACTCTCCAAAGAAAATTTCAACTCTGTGTTGTTAAGAAATATTGAGATCCTGGCCCAGGGCTTCTTCCCCGCCTTAGACCTTTTATGTTCCCGGATGAAAGACACACACAGCTTTTATATTTTTAATATGCCTTGGGCAGCACAATGGCCTACCCTCCATGCTGTTGGAATCTGCTTTCC
This sequence comes from Hylomyscus alleni, assembly GCA_019843855.1. Classification (NCBI taxonomy): domain Eukaryota; kingdom Metazoa; phylum Chordata; class Mammalia; order Rodentia; family Muridae; genus Hylomyscus; species Hylomyscus alleni. The sequence goes on from JADRCC010576736.1 coordinate 16,952, forward strand.
AATCAATAACCCCAAGTTATCACTTCTTATTTACCATATTCCATCCGGGCTGCTCCCCTGATGGGCAGCCCTCTGGGCCACGTTCTCTTGGCCCTAGCCCACGGTGGCTCTCCTTCTCCCTCCTCCATGGTCTTTTTCCAGGAAAGCCTCTTCCTTCCTCCTACCCTCCTCATGGTCCTCTCTGACCCAAGCCCTCAAAAACTCAACCTCATCTATGTCTCTTCTGGCCAGCAGTTGGCTGTTGGCATCTTTATTTTATTTATTTATTTATTTATTTATTTATTTATTTATTTTTGTTTTTTTCGAGATAGGGTTTCTCTGTATAGCTCTGGCTATCCTGGAACTCACTCTGTAGACCAGGCTGGCCTCGAACTCAGAAATCTGCCTGCCTCTGCCTCCCAAGTGCTGGGATTAAAGGTGTGCGCCACCACCGCCCGGCTGGCATCTTTACCAATCACAATTAACTAGGAACTGAGTCACAGGGGCTAAGTTGAAATAACTTTACTTTTCCCCAAGTAACTGTGAAAATGGTAACACATAAATTTGAATGTGAAAGAGAAGCACTCTTAGTACATGCACACGTGTGCAAGCACACACACACACACACACACACACA
>JADRCC010576739.1:0-20906 GCA_019843855.1 Hylomyscus alleni
TTTTTTTGAAAGCATTCTTTTACCTCTTTGACTTAAGAGACCAAATTATATAATTTAATATGATTAAATATTATGTAGAAAAACCTGCCAGTTACATTAAACAGAACTGTATTACTATTGATAATGACTCCAGTCCTAGACGAGTGATTATTAATTGATGATCTGTGGTCTTGTTATGTTAAATGGACAGAATGGGGTGTGGACAAACTCAAATGTTAGAGTATTTAAAAAGTATTAGACTTTGTTTTATTGTTATTTGATCTCATTTTCTTCTTCTCTGCTTTATACTGCAGGTAATAGTGTTCATACTAAAGTTGAAACCATAGGGCTTTGAAATGGGTGCCTCTTTGCATTTTTAGATGATGGTCGTTTAACAAGATAGGCTTGTGTGCTGATGAATGACATTCTGAGTACTAAAGTCTTGAGAACACTTTTTGAGACCTTGTAGGGTCAGTAAAACATTAGGATCCTTACATGTCAGGATTCTGAAGCTCTTCAAAGAGATCTTTGAAAAGTAGCCAGCTGTAGAGGAGCCATCAGATGCATCTGAGCATCAGGTGGCTGATATCAGTGATGTCATGTTGGATGCTACGATACTGAAAACAACCATGGAAAACTACCATAGATCACCATAATAGTAAAGACTGACTGTGGTCTTGAAGAAGTTCTGCTGAGTGTATAGTTGAATGTTAGAGATGTTTGATGGATGGCATAATATTTGTGTGGCCTTTTTTTTATTATATATTTTCTTTATTTACATTTCAAATGATATCCCCTTTCCCCTCAGAAAAAATAACCCTGTTCCCTCCCCCCTCTCTCTGCTCACCAACCCACCCTCTCCTGCTTCCTGGCATTCCCCTACACTGGGGCATAAAACCTTCACAGGACCAAGAGCCTCTCCTCCCATTGATGACCTCTGCTACATATGCAGCTGGAGCCATGAGTCCCACCATGTGTACTCTTTGGTTGGTGGTTTAGTCCCTGGGAACTCTGAGGGTACTGGTTAGTTCATATTGTTGTTCCTCCTAAGGGGCTGTAAACCCCTTCAGCTCCTTGGGTCCTTTCTCTAGCTCCTTTATTTCAAATCCTGTGCTCAACATGTGTGGTCTTAGGCAGTCTCTCTCTACAATAATTACAAGCATTTAAAATAGTGACCATGAAATAGAAAAATTAGGTCTGAGAATTAAATCTCTACAGAAGGGCAGACAAGACACCATGTGCACTTCAGGTGTTACTCTAAGGCAGAGAAGATTTCTCTCAACTGTTTTGGCTTTCACATGAGATTTTGTAGCCTAATAGCAAAGGATTCATTACTCAAATCTCATTCATTAAGAAACCTCAGATAAACACCAGTAGAGGAGTAATCTAAATCATATATGGACTCTAGTTTTCAAACTATCAAGTTTAAGACAGAATTAGATATGCTTACATAAAAGGGGAAAATCTTGTGGGTGTCCCACTTCTAGACAAAGAACTACAGGCAGCTAAGGAATGCTGACAGCAGGAGAAACAGTCTCCCCCAGGATGAGTTCCTGCCTTCCTCCAATGGTTATCCAATATAGAGCGGTCAGTCCTAAGGTCACATATCTACAAGCAGCACTGAGCAGACACCATAGTTTGTATTTATATATTTATGTATTTGTATAAATGTATAATAAAAACAATTAAAGAAAAAGGCCATGACGTGAAAGGGGGAGCTATGAGATGGATTGAAGGGAGAAGAGAGAAGGGGAAAACCATGTAATTGTATTTTAATTTAATCAAAGGAAAGAAAAATAATAACAATAAAGGAAAGATGTAGGAAGGTTAAGAGACAGGATGTGTGAAGTGCGACTGATACAGCGTTTGACTCTGGATTGAATTCTACAGTAGAAGATGCACTTTGCAAGGACATTAACGAGTCACTTGGATACGGACTATGAGTTATATGAGGTCGAAGCATGTGCTATCCTCCCCCCCCCATGGGAACATATATTGTTTGAGGTTTACAAGTTATATTTTGTCTCAATAATAAGCTACTCTGCTGTAGTTTAAGTTATTGCTATGGATAACAAGGAAAAGAAGTGGACTAGCTATATACCAGTAAAATCTCATTTTAAGTTGATTGACAAGCCATATTGCCCATACTTTATCAAATTTTGGATTACATAATCATGTTATATCATTGTTCAGTTCTCCTTATTTAACATAATGTTGTTTTATAAGAGAAAATTGTTTAGAAATAAAAATCATTGAATTGCTGCAAGGCAAAATACACATCCTATATGATATAGAAACAAATTGTTTAGAAATTATAAATATATAGACTAGATGTTGAGGGAAAATTTGACCAGATGTGCAAAATTGGCCAATTTACATAAATGTTATATAGTAGTTCTTTGATCTTGTTCTTGTACTTTTTCTGTAAGTTTGAAATTATTTCCAAATAAACAAATTAAAGGAGTTCCCCAGACTTAAAGACAAAATAGTGGAGTCCATCAAGTAAATGCTCTCACCCCCACTCTGTGCTTGGTTGCCTTGTATCATCTGTGATAGGCTAAACCTTGTAAAGCTCCAGGGCCAGCTTTGGGGGCTGTACAGATGAAAGGCAGAATTTGTGAGGGAAAGAAGCCCCAGAAAGGAAATGAGCAGTTAGGAGACTCAGCAACATTGGCAAATTCCTTGTAGCTTCACCAGCTCTTGGGGGAAAGCAGTTTTAGGGGCCTTTTGCTTTGCCTGTTCATGCTGTCCTTGGTCCTGTCTCTCTCTTTCTTTTCTGTAGTGGTGTGTGTGTGTGTGTGTGTGTGTGTGTGTGTGTGTGTGTGTGCACATGTGTTTCTCATGTTCCTTTTGTTCCTTGTCTTCCTGTTATAACCTGCCCTATGGACACCTGCTGATACATTCTTATTATATATTAACTCAGTCAAAATCTTTGTGAAGAAGCCTTAAGTGGTGTTGACTGTGTGACAGCCATGTGAAACCCCACTTCAAACTGTAGGGTGAGAATGTCCAGCACAAACCTCAATCACACCATGTATGTGCCTTTTGGCTGCCTTCTGGCTTTGGTTATAAATAGATAGGCGTGTGTGTTCACCAGTGAGACCATTTGCTTGGTCCGTTTTACAGCCAGACCACTTCCTCTTACTGACTGCTGTGTATTTGTCGTCTCCTTATGAAGTGGTTTTGTGTACATTTATCAGATGCACCGTCCATGTCCTGTCTGCATTTATTAGTTTGCATTTGCTTTCCCTTTTAACCTCTACCTGAAGCTGCAATACAGTTCTCTCAACAGTCCTGTGTCCACCTTGGTGGTCCACTTTCTTCAACAGGCTTGTCCAGACCCTTTCTGTTTTAGTTTCAGACTCTCCTCTCCCATTCCTTTGCATTTTGTCTATTTATTTTCTGCCCAGTTTCCACTCAGGATGCTTTAAGGTTTAAAATGTCCTGTGTTGTTGAGTTTCCTTCCAGGCACAGAAATACCTCATAGTGTTCCCATCAGAAAAGTTGTCTGTCTGCAAAACACCTTTATTGTTTGTCATATTTATGCTGAGAGGTTGGGAACACATTGCATGTCTGTATCTGTTCTCTGGCTGTTTTCTACTGTTGACCTTGACAGTCACTCCTACCAATATTAAGTTCATTTAAGACTAAGAGAACATTGTTCCATAAAAATCAACTTTTAAAGGCTATCTTTCAATATTTATTGAAGGGATTATCATATATTTTAAGAATGTTGTGAGCTTTTGTAGATTTAATTTAGCCCTTGATATAATGTCTATTTAGAACTCTTTTTTTGTTTCTTTTTAATTCTAACCTCTTTGCATTATTAAGAGATAATTGTTTACTATAGTTAAAACCAGTGAAAATGAATAATTAGACTTTTCTTTTAAGGAGCACTGCCAGGTCTTTTTAACCATAAAAAAATAGAGATGTATTGTTCCTTACTCTAGATAATGCCTTATTGATCCAGTAAAGAGCTGCATGTTAGGAATTTAAAAATAAAATTTTATATTGATTTTTGCTCTGGAGTGCTTTTTCTGAGATATTAAAGAAGTCTACCCCAAGTACTGGCTGCACAGTTCTCTAGCTTGAACTTGATCATTTTGGATGAGAGAAGAACCAGATTAAGGGAGTTGTTAGAGACCTCAATTGAAGGTCACCAAGCTATTATGAATCATTTTGTCAGTTTACATCAGCTTTATTTAAACATGCCACTTTTGTGAAAATACATTATTAGAGATTAACAGGATGATGTCACAGGAAAGGTCAATTCCCACACAAATTTACCAGTGCACTTTCAAAAGCAAAAGACCTCAGGAACTTGAGAATGCAAGGAACCTTTCAAAAAGTCCAACAAACTCATCTGTCCATCAGTCCACCTATCCACCCACCTATCTATCTATCTACCTTGTTGTTACTTAGGTTTTACAGCCACAAACTTAACAACCTATTCAACCCAACTAGAACTGGTGGGGAATGAGGAAAATACAGAGTTGAGACAGTGATAATGATAAATGCCCTAGTGCCTTGTGTGCAGTGGACTTGCTCACAGAAACGGTCATGGGAATCAGGTGTCTCCAACTGATCTTTCATTCTTATACCCAAGGCCATTTGGTTTCCACAATGCCCTACTCACTTTTGGCGGTTGAGGATACAAGGTAAACTTTTATATTTTGGTGTAGCCTTTGACATAGGTCTGAATGCTCCAGGATGAAGCACTCATTTGACTTCTCCTTGTGGTCACCTTGTTACCCATGCCATTATGGCTTATAACACAGCACTACTGCTGGAGAAACCTGTGACAGCAGGAGCTGGTATATCCAAATCCTTTCCCACTGGTGCTCAGAGCATGGCAGTGTCTGCTGCCTTTGGAACTTTCTCTGCAAATACCTGGGAGGAGAGGCTGCTGGGCTCAATGTCAACTGTCATGTCATGTTAGTGAACAGGGTTGATTGTACTGGCAGCAGGGGACAACGTGTCTGCAAAATCTTTGCTCTACATATTCTTAAAATAGGAAATTGATACTCAAGGAAAGGTCATGTGACTATTTTAGTAGAGCTCAGACCAAACCTTTGCTTTTTAAACTGTAAGCTATATAAGAAAATATAGTTCTCTATGCTTAGGAATAGTGTTCTTGGTCTTTGTGAATTATTATATTATAAACAGACACAATGCAGGTTGGATTACAGTGTTCACCAACATTTATTATCTTATTTCTGGAGGTCAGAGGTGGATGGGTTTCTCAGAGCCCAGCAGGTTGTTTGTTGGTCTTTTGCAGGTTTCAGGGTGTCATCCTTCACTTACTGAGCTATCCTCTATAGAATCGTTGTTTTCAACCTGTGTGTCATGACCTCTTTGGGTGTTGAACAACCCTTTCACAGGGGTCACCTAAGACGATCAGAATACTTGGACATTTACATTATGATTCACAACAGTAGCAATATTACAGTTATGAAGTAGCAACAAAAATAATTTTATGATGATGGGGGTCATACAACATGATTAAAGGGAAAATGAAGATAAGTTCTTCCTATAAAACTATCTCTCAATGGGTCCTTTTCTACTTCACTTTTTTCACATTTAAGACATTTTTGACTGTACTGGGATCTCTTTTGCATAATCGAGGCTAATCTCCTTGATCAAAGAAATTCGATTGGGAGGCTGATGAGAGAGGGTCTTATTTTCACCTGTCAATTAATGTGTTCATGGTATACAAGTTAAGTAGACCTTGCAGAGTCTGGGAACATTTTCTGTGGGTCTTTAGTAATCTGGATGCTGGTGGTAAAATACAAAAGTTGGACGGGAAGCAGTGAATGTTGATTTGTTCCGTGGTTCTGATGCAGACTCCATTTGATTGTGTTATTGCTCTTGGACCTTCTGTCCACATGTTTGTGTGTGAACATCTAATTAAAGGCCCTCTAGAATGTTCATTTACTGAAGAAGTGGAGGAATCTAAGAAATGATCAGGATTTGCTTTATTGGTTTTGAAGTGGATTTCCAGGTTAGAATATAAATTTCCTGGGAGAAAGTTGTAGGTTATTAGAAGTTGAGTGACTTGGGCATACTCACTTCATACATGTTCTTGTTAGGCCAGGACACTTGCTCATCACCTGGGAAAGCCCATCTACCCTCCTTCCCCTCACCCTGCCTGCACAGAGAAAACTCTTCTTTCTTGGAGAAAATTCCTCTGAGCTAACATGTCATCTTTCCCCATGTCTGGCTACCTACTCACCACCTGCTGCCCAGTGGCTCAGCTTCTTTACCTTATACAAACATAATCCCAGCTCCTAGTTCGCACAGCATCAGTCCTGCACCCAAAATTTTATAAGCCCCCCCTGCATTAGCCTATATGTGTGACTTTACTGACCTCTACCTGTAAGATGGATAAGCCCATCTTAGAGCTGCCTCCTAATAAACCTACCTTTATCTGCTGTTAATCTGATCTAATCTGGACTATATCTGTATTACTGAAGGAGAGAAAACATCTATCAGATCTTGCTTTATTAAGAAGAAGGAAGAATCCCTGTAGCCCATTGGCCAACCAGCCTACACTAACTTATGAGCCAGAGGTTTATTGGGAGACCTTCACTGGGAGACTTTGTCTTGTGCTAGTGAGGTGGTTCTGCAGGTATGTGTGCCATAGGGAATGTGTGTGCAGGGAAGGGGGAGGTGAGAAAGAAGATGAAATGTATTGAGAGTGTGAGCTTCTGACTTGAAAAATAAAGATGAAGAACAACTGAGGAAAGACCCCAAACTTATCTCTGCCATTCATATAGGTGCTCCTTCCTGTACCTATATTAACAAGTACATAGTCCATACCTCTACACCACAATAAACTATACATTTAATACCCATTGAAGAGTATATCAATAGTTAGCTGGAAGCTGTAGATTTATGCCACACTACCATGCTGAAAGTTTAACCTGAGTGCTTATGCGCTATGCGTGTTTTTGTGGCAAGCCTGCTAGCTGTAGGTTTATGCCATACTACCATACTGAAAGTTTAATCAGACTGCTTATGTGCTATGTGCATTTATGAGGTAAGCCTGCTAATATTTTGGCTGATCGTGATGACTCAATCCTTTGTTTTAGGGGAAAAAAAAGTCCCTAGTCCTCTCTGAAGGCTCTTTTGTCCATGAGAACTCTAATGTCTACTGATTGCTACATATTATTCTAAATGCTGGATGTTGGGTACAGCTGAGTACAATGGAATTTGGTAATGACCTCATAGAGCTTTTAAGTCCAAGAGGACAGTACATTTTCATTAATTTCACATTAATACTGTGTGTTTCATGAGAGACAGGCTTATAGTGCTCCACAAATATGGAAAACTTTACCAGAAATTGAGCTGTGATGTGAAGAATGCAAGGACATTTCTAAAAAGAAAGAGTGTGAGGGGGTGATGATGAAGACAAAGCGTTCTACTGTGAAGGAACAGAAAGTGCAAGGATTTATGTCTGGAAGGTGCCCGGAGTGACAGGTCCTAGAACTGGATGAAGTGGTTGACGTGCAGATAGAGAGTAAAGGGAAGCCAGTGTTTGGCAAAGACAATAATCACTAAAGGCTTGTAGCAAAGGGATTGTTGACAATTGATTTCTGATTCACCTTGGGAATGCAAGTGGGTCATATAGCCATGGAAGGGTAAGACAAGGCCTCCTCATCAATCCATGAGGCATGTTAGTAACTTGAGTAGTGTTGAAGAAGACAGAGGGGAGTGTGGATTTGCTAAGAGTTAAGAGGAGAAGTCTAAAGACTTTGTGATGGATTGTGTTTATGGATGGCCTTGGAAATACAGATTGAAAGTGCGAATACAGATTTAGTGCATAGATAAGATGTGTTCATGCCTTTAAGACATATGACTTTAGAAATCAATCAGGTGTCTGGCTGCACAAGACTAAGGGACAAAGGACATATCTGAATTTGAGGCTTTTATGGGTGGCGTTAAGACTAAAGAAAAATTCTGACAACTAATGACTAACAAGACTATGAATCTATGAGGTAGTGGCCAGGATAGGTAGAAGAGACCAATCAGTATACATGAGTCTTGGATGTGGAACCTGAAAAGTAGGGAGTGGGTATTAGAGTTCAGTTTGATGGAAACAGTAGGTAGTGAGGGGTGAAAACACATCATGTGATGGCAAACTGAAGAATTGTCAGTGACCTTAGAATGTCTCTTCCATGGCGTTAGCCTGTGCATGTTCTTGTGGTGATGCCGTTCTGAGCATGGATGTCTACTTAGGCTAACTAGACATGGTCACACAACTAACTAGACATGGTCACTTGTGTGGAATTCTCATCTGCACTCACCATATTCAAGGTATATTTAATTTCATTGTAATTTTAACCATTTATTGTCAAAATCAAGATGGGTGTTAAATAGCAATATAGATTTTGCCATTGTTAAAACTACCCCATTTCTGGGTAAGATCATTAAATTTTTTTGTTCCTCTTGCTTAAAACACAATAGTAAAAATCATTGTTTTTAGTTAGTGTTTAGCAAGAACTGATTCTCAAGTCTTATTGTTATTATCTTAAGATACTTTGCATTTGAATAATATTGTCTTCAATTACATGTAACTTTTTGTATATATGAAATGACTTTTTTTTTTTTTTTTTTTTTTAAGAGACAGGGTTTCCTTGGCTGTCCTGGAACTCACTCTGTAATCTGCCTGCCTCTGCCTCCCAAGTGCTGGGATTAAATGCGTGCGCCGCCACCACCACCCGGCTAGAAATGACTTTTCTTAAAACACTAAGTGTGTTGTTTTAAATGTCTTGGGCCTTTTCTATCATCCATATGAATTGCATACTCAGTTGTTTATTAGAAGAAGCCACATTGTTCATACTTGTAATATCAGGCTTTTCATTCAAAATTAAAATAATGCATTTTTAAAATATTGAAATTCTGGTTATTGCTATTATAGGTATGGATTACTATGACTATTTCTGGTCACCTTGACATTTCAAGGCCTGAAGCATGTCCTGGGACCACTGTTCCCCTGAGGCTCCTAGGAGATCCCTCCTAGGATGTACCAGTTGCAATTTCTATAGTTTCCTATTACATTTATTAGTTGGTGTGCTTCTCTTCACTACTTCTGTCATTCTATCATCTACTCTACGTCTTAGGTCTTGTTTTTGCTGTGCATTTTCTGACATTTGTGTTAATAGGTAAGATAGTGTATACATCCAGAGTGCTTGCCATCTTGGTAAAATCCTCGTACTTGCAAGTTGGACTGTGGTAAAGTCTGGGCAGCAGATGTATCTGGTCACACAAACTGGCAGCAGTTTCCTTAACATTTAATCCTCTTCTCTCTTTAGCCTAAGTAATTCTCAGAACTCAGTACTGGGTCAAGCACCTAGTCGGAGGTACAAGGGCCTGACTTCTGAAGAGGCCAGCAATTTTGTGGAGTTTTGTTGGTTGGTTTGTTTTTGGAGAAAAGTTTTCTCTGAGGAACTCTGGCTGTCCTGGAACTCACTCTGTAGACCTAGCTGGCCTGGAATGCAGAGATCTGCCTGCCTCAGCCTCCCACAGATTATGATTAGAGGCCCTTTAATCACTTTTTAGGGTTTGGTGCCTGCCACCTTCAAGTTCTTTCTTTGTCTTGGATTTGAGGTTTATGAATGAAGGCAAGGGGGACAGATGACCATGCACTTGACTCTTGGACCCTCAGTTTACCTTTGGTCTGTTTGCTAGCGCTTTTCCCTATCTCACAAGGAAGGGCTTTGTTTGCCCACTCTTTTGCTGCCTTTCATCAACTAAACGTACTCTGAGAGACCACACAGAAGGAAGGTAATTTTTTCCCCCTGGTTTTAAAATTAAAGGTCACTTATAAATAAATTTAGTTGTACTTAGAACTCTGGGGAATTTCTGTGTTATACACTAAATTATGAATTTTCTTAAAGTTAAAATGATGCATCCTTTGTACCTTCACTGAACTAATTCGAGCAAGTTAAAACATGACTTGGCAAAATTAATTCTCAATTCACACAGTTGTATTTTCCCCTGACTTTGTTGGGTAAATGATATTGCTCGTTTGATAGGGTCTTTTTTAGAAATATTTTACTTTGTTAGGATTTAGCAGCTGGAACATCTGTGCTCTGCAGCTGCTGCCCTACCATTTTCCCCTCAGCCTGGAGCCTTTCTCCATCATTAGGGCCCTCCTCGACTGCATGTGTCTTGTGTCTTTCACGTTTTCCTTTACTTCTCAATTGGTGCAAGTTACCAAATTGCTTTGGTTGGAGATGACAAATTTTAATGATTGCTTTATTGAAGGTCATGTTTGCTTTGAACTGCACATGGTGAAATCTTTTCAGTATAAAAGAGACCCAGGAAAAGAGAGAATATTAATGGCTTTAATGTTTGCATCTGTAACTTAAGTCACTTCTGTGGTTCCTACTCCTTGTAGACCAGCAATAAGGCTGTCTTCCTCTTCTTTCTTTTTCTCTTTCCCTTCCCTCCTTTTCATCAGTCCCTCCACTCTCTCCCACTCCTCTTTCCCTCTGTCCTTCCTTCCTCCCTTCCTTCCTCCCTCCCTCCCTCCCTTCCTTCCTTCCTTCCTCCCTTCCTTCCTTCCTTCCTTCCTTCCTTCCTTCCTTCCTTCCTTCCTTCCTTCCTTCCTTCCTTCCTTCCTTCACAGGTAGTTACTGTGCTAGAGCCACTGTGTAAGCCAGATGTATATAACATCTGTTACAATGTTTTACCCCCTTTGAAGGAAAACTAAAAGCTTCAAAAGTATTCCTTGTGATATAACATTATTAAAATTATTAATTTATTACTGTTGATTTAGGGCAATATCAGCACAACAGATGTTAGAGATGTGCTTTGGTGACTTGACTCAAATTAATATTTTGCTTTTTTAATGCCATGGTTGCTGATCACACAGATGGGTGTTTTGGAATATTAATGCACTTTTCCTTTCTCACAGTCCTAGGGATTTTAAGGACTTTGTTTGCCTTCTATGCCAGTATTTATCTAGTTTATGATCTAACTTTTTTTTTCTCTTCTCGAAGTTAGACTCTCCCCGAGGCTTTATAGTTGAACTTTTAAAGTGATTTCCCAGTTGAGGCAACTACTTAGTTATGTGAGGACATATTAAAGCTTTTGTGTTTGTTGTAATTTGGCTAAGGTTTGCTAAAAATATTGTATGATAATGAATGTCTGCTGTCTATCCCAAACATTGTTTAATCACTGAGTTTTTCATCAAATTTATAGGTAGACTCATTTATTTAAAAGAAAAAATTTATTTTTACAAAGAAGGCTCAATTATTTTGTAAGCTAAGTAAAACCTGAATGAAAATACTTTGTTTACTTTAAAAATGAATAGTGCCTATACTTTGTAGCTATGTAAAAGGTACAGGATATGAAGTGCATAAGCAGTTTGCTATAAATAAGGCTACTTATTGATGGAATATCAGTGATGTGCAGTGGTTGGGAGATTGCATCCTATGGTCGTGCACTGGCTTAGTAAGTATAATACCATGGGTATGATCTGTCGTGATGGAAAACCATCTGTGATGTGGGAATACATGCGAAGAACTCTAGGGACCACGTGTGGATCTTTGGCTACGTCTATCACTAAGACACAAAATGTAGATAAACTGAGGCCTTAGTACAGTAAAGAAATGGATTTGTGTTAGAGACAGTCAACATAGGTCAGCAAAGAGCCAAGGCCAAGATGATTAGTAACCTTGGAGGTGACCTCATGAAGGCTGCCAGGTGATCAGAACAGGGCAACAGGTGTGGGTGTGAAGGGGATTAAGAAGGGGGAGTACTTTTGGAAGAACAGGTACTGGGCTCTCACAGCCCTGGATGAAACTTACTACTTCTAAAGCTTTGCTCTGTCAATTTGCCTATGTGTCACACAGGGCACACCACGGCCTTACGGTTTCTTAGGGAGAACAGTATGCTTTGACCCTTCTGTAGACTTCCCTTGACACCGAAATGTCAATCAGCTAATTAGGTGTGCTTCGTTGTGATAATTGCATAGACATGGGATATAAACATATTTAATGTGGAAATTAAAATTGGCCTGTTCTTTTTCCCTGGCACCTTTTGGTTCCTCAATCTTTTTTTTTTTTTTATTAAAGATTTATTTTATTTATTTTATGGGTATGAGTACACTGTAGCTGTACAGATGGCCCTGAGCTATCATGTGTGTGGCTGCTGGGAATTGAACTCAAGACCTCTGCCAGCCCTGCTCGCTCTGGCCCTGCTCGCTCCAGCCCAATTCACTGTAGCTGTCTTCAGACGCATCAGAAGAGGATGTCAGATCTCATTACAGGTGGTTGTGAGCCACCCTGTGGTTGTTGGGATCCGAACTCAGGACCTTCAGAAGAGCAGTCAGTGCTCTTACCGACTGAGACATCTTGCCAGCCCCGGTTCCCCAATCTTTTTACTTATCATATAACTAACTAATTTCTCCTCCTTTCTAACCTGTCTCATGTTTTTATGATGGCTCTTTCCTGTTACTCCATTGTCTCTGGACTGGTGCTGTCTAAATGTGAGACCCTCATCAAAAGAGCCTTTTTAGGATTATTAAAATGTGGCTAGTTACAAATTCAGATCTATAGTAAGTCACATAGGACATAAGGTGGAAGGGACAATATTGACTCATTATCTTTTGTTATATTGTTTACATATTACCTGTCAATATTTTAGATATGTTATATAAGACACTGTTAAAGCTTTTATCTTCCCCCAGCTTCCGACAAGGTTTCTCTATGTAGCCTTGCCTGTCCTGGAACTCACTCTGTAGGCCAGGCTGCCTTGAACTCAGAGGTTTGCCTGCCTCTGCCTCCTGAATGCTGGGATTAATGGTGTATACCTTTAAAAGTGTGCACCACTATGCTCAGCTCAAGATACTGTTAAACTTAATATTCTATGATTCCCTCCGCCTGTCCTCCCGAATACAGTTACTAGAACATACAGAGTTACTGCAGTCACAGAATGAATTGTATTTGGACTGAGGAGTGGAACTTTAGATTCTTTCCTCTGCCAGCTCTCTTAGGACACATGCCTGCTTGCTCGGTTATCACCTCTGAAAACAAACAAACAAACAAACCCAAAAACCAAAGCAAAAACAAAAAAACAAACAAACAAAAAACCATTTTCATGGGAAACTGCTTTCGAACACTGAAAAATTCCTTAAACCTATATTTAACCATGAATGTTAGATGGAATGTTATTCAGTATACCAAGCAAGTATGCATTGATTCATGTTTCCATGTTGCTGAAACTAAAAAATCTTCTGTTGGGCATAACAGAGTTTACACTATTGTTTTCTTGACATTGCCAGCTGCCTCTGGTTCTTCCAACCTTTCTGTCCCCTCTTCTTCAAATATCCCTGTATTTCTTTCTTATTCTCTGCATCTTGACCACTTGAGGGGGATCTCTGTGTTAACTGCCATCACCTACAAAAGGCAATTTCCTCATGAGGGAGGGGAAATGTACTGTCCTTTGTTTCAGCACTTTTATAAGCAGCCCTACTATGTTTTGAAGAAATTGGTACCCACACAGAGCAGCTACTTTAATGTCGGCTTTGCCTGAGGATACTTGTTAGGGAAATGTATTTAAGGGTGATTTTTTTAGTTCCTTTTTATAGCTTTTGCTGTTTTCTTTATACCACAGCGATATTCCAAAATCCAACGAATTGTGGGTTTTTTTTTCATTAAGACATCTGGCTTGCATGTATAAAAAAGTAACAAAAGTCAAAAATCATTTTATAAGGTGCTTGTACATACCTATTTATAGTACTTGTGTATAAATATGCATTTTATTCTAACAACTCTGGACAATGCGACAGTGTATGTGCTGAAGAGAAACATTTTGATTAAAGTGGGCTATTATCAAAAGGGAAAAAATTATTAGTGTGAGTGATTTTTAAACAGTTTCTTTCCAGCTGTCTTTTTTTTCCTCCACATTTTCTTTTAAGAAGAGCTGCAGGATGCAACCTCTTTAGTTAATATTGTTTCTGTAGTCAGCATCAACATGGTGGTTATTTTGCATCTGTCCTCTGTTGCAAGGCAGCTTATTATTCTAACCTCCCAGCTAAATACATGTGCATAACTACAAACCTGTCTAAACTGTAATCCTTTTGACCATTAGTAAGGGCAAGCAGGAAATGAGATTCGACCTGTCCTTCCCATCTCGGGCCAAAGTTCAGTGTGCTCAGTTGGGAACACTGTAAGTTTTCCCCTCCATCTTCACTGTCACAGAGCAGGGAGAGTCTTGTTAAATTGTGAGGAATCTTTTTTTCTTTGAGCCAGGGTTTCTCTGTGTAACCTTGGCTGTACTGGGACACACTCTGTAGACTAGGTTGGCTTTGAACTCAGAGATCTGCCTACTTCTACCTCCCAAGAACTGTGATCAAAGGCATGTGCCACTAATGCCTGGCCAATTGTGTGGAATCTTATATCTTGAATTATTTCCATAATTTGATGCACAAGAAACATCCAAATGTACAACTGTTATTACTTTTTAATAAACAGTTCATTTGGATAGAAAAAAGCCATTTTGAAGGTTTATAGTCACTATGATTCTTCATTATTAATTAAAAACAATTATTTTCTTCAACATAATTTTCTGAGAAGTCAAAAAAAGAGAGAAAAGAAATATATTAAAAATTAGAGGGTTATATTGGTTTCTGATCAATAGGTACCATTATTGATTTTTGTCCTAGGCACTTATTCCTTTGCTGTGACAAAATACCAAACTTAATTGATTTTAGCTCTTGGTTTTGTTGATCCAATCCTAGTCTTTGTCTCTGTTTCGACCTTATGATGAGGCCGATGGAGTTGGAAGCATGTGAAGGAGTGGGCTGTTCATCTCATACTGTTCACAGGAAGTACAGTAGAGAAGCAACAGAAAAGGGCCAAGCTATCACCCTCAAGGATATGATTCTTCTACTGACATAGTGTCCCTCTTCCTTCCAGTTGCCCCTCCCCCCATTACCTACCATTTACTTGTCAATATTGCCACCATATCATGACTCTATTAAGGGAGTCACTGGGTCATTCACTGGGTCAGCACTTCCAGAATCTAGATGTCTCAGGAGGTGCCATCTCAGTTACACTCAGATTTGGGCTTCTCCAGTCTATCTGATCAGGGAGATAGCTAAGATCAGCAGTCATATTTTATGAGAAGTGGAAGCCCATTGGCTGGTGAAGCTCTGTCACTGGTAGTGTTTACCCAACATACTCAGGGCAGCCGTCATATTTTGTGAGAAGTGGAAGCCCATTGGCTGGTGAAGCTCTGTCAGGGTAGCATTTACCCAGCACACCCAATGCTTTGGGTCTGGTCCCCAATGGAAATACTGGAAACAAAAGGCAACCCAGAAGTTTTATTACTTGAAAGATAGCAAGTAGAGTTTTGGTCATGTCCGCAGCTTTAGTTACATTTGCCTCAGTGTGGCAGTATCATGGCTGAAGCAAGGGAGGGATTTTTGGCTTTAATTTCAAGGGAATTTCAGCCTATCCTGGTAGGTGTGGTAGGTTGAGCAGCTCAGTGCATGGCAGAGAGTTTATATCACAAGTAAGCTGTTCACATATGGCAGACAATGGAGCCACAGGATCAGATATTAACTTGAAGGGCCTCAGTCACAACATACTACAGTTAGGTCCCATCTTTCTAAAGGTTCCATAGACTCCTAACTGATGCTAGTAGCTGGAGAACAACCGGCCAAACATGGATTCACGAAAGGCAGTCTCTGTCCAAATGAAACCCTGTCTAAGTAAAGCAGAAGTAGACTTTGAGCCCTTGCCAGTACTCCAGTGACACCATTTATTGTGTGACTCTCTGGGAGTAGGTTAGTAGGAACTAGGGTAGGAGGTCTTCAGTGCTGTCATCTTCAGGTCAGCACCTGAACCTGCCTGGGCCTGGTGAGGCGGGACAAGGAATGCTGAGAGTTATCTTTCCTTCTTTCTCTTCTTTGTTTTTTTCCTTCTGATGTACTTGGGTAAGTTCTAGTACCTTGCCCCAACCTTTAAAGAAATCAGCTGTATTAATTAGTGATAGTTTAACTATCGTGAGATTTTTTTATTTGTTGGCTATTAAAGCTCCAAAGGGCAAGAGTGACTAAGATTCCCATCCCTGGTTTCCCATGTGAGAATATTGCCAAAGACAGCCACAAGGCCATTTTTTTTTCCTGAGAATTTTAAGCTGTAGCACCCTTCTTAAATGCTCTAATTTTGAAACTATGAGAATGAGTTTATGTGATTACAGTTTTAGCATATTTTCATACATTTATGAATTATTTGGTCCTTAAGAATTAGTAGAGTTTAAAAAAATACATTATTTTTGTTTTATATGTGTGAGTATTTTACCTATGTATATGTATGTAAACCATGTATGTACCTGCCAGAGGTCAGAATGCTTACCCATCCAATATATGGCAGATAAATCTATACTAAGAAATGAAAATATGGTCTCAAAAAGTATAGTCATCTGAATACTGACCCAAAATAAATAGGAAGCACATTTAAATTTTTCAGGATAAGAACCTCTGCTATAGGAAGCACCTTACGTGCTCTTACCATGCACATATACACAAAATGTTATCTGCCAAATAAAAAGGTGTATGTTCTTGATTGCGGTTATTATTATGCAGCACAACTTACTTTTAACGTGATCTGTCAGCATGTATGAGCTTAGTGGCCAGAGCCCTGACTCCCAAATCTGATTTGAATTCCAACACTTCCGATTCTTTTGGGGGTGACATTTCTGGCTTTTCCTTTTAGTACATTACATGAAGCCAAACATGGTAGTTGCCACCCAGAGCTGTAAAGTGACTGAAGTGTGACAGGGTCCTTTCTCAGGAATTTTAGAGCATGGGGACACACATGACCTTTGACAAGTACATTCATACTCTGTTGTCTGAAGTAATAATCAATGGGAGGATGGATAGCTGCAAGAACCTATTTTTCTGCTCACCGATGTCTGTGGCAGTAAAGACTGAGAAACACTTCTACCCTGAAGATGCCTCTCAAAAAACTCCAAGTACCAGGCCTGATTCAGTTTATCCAGGAATCATTAGTTCTATAATGTGATTCTCTCCCTTATGAAAAAAAGGGAAAAGAGACGGAATCAGTGAACTATCACCATTGCTACATCATCTCATTTTCTTCTTGATGTGCTTATTGTAATCAGCCACTGAAAAAGAGATGAAGCAAAGAGGTTTTATCTGCAAAACTCAAGATCCATCACCAAACTGTAGTGACTGAGACCACAAAGGCAGAGGCTAGCAGGTCTATGAGTTTAAAGTCACAGTGGTCTTCATAGAGAGCTCCCAGCCAGCAAGGATTGACAGGATATGATGCCATTACAATATATTTTACACACACACACACACACACACACACACACACACACACACTACACACACACACACATACACACATACACACTACACACACACACACACACACACACACACACATACACACACACACACACATCAAAGCAGACATAACCCCTACCTTCACAATAAATCCAGAGAGACAGAGACCACAGGATCCTGAATATAGTAAGACCAGTCTTATAATGTTACATACCAAGGGACATGGTTGAAAAAACAAAAATATAAACAAACAAACAAAAAAACCAGAACTGTTTTTTAGACTCAGCCATATTTGTCAGACATCAAATCTAATTGTCTCCTCTGAGCATTTGCCACAAAGAGCAGTCTTTATCTGAAGGAACTGAATACTAAATATTCTCCTTTGTGACTAAAACTGATGCAGGTAAACAAAAGCTCTGACTCTCTGGAGTCAATGTGGCATGCAAGATCAAATATGATAACTCAAACCACAGACCCAGAGGTTGTACTGTTAATGCTGGGGCACCAGGCCTTTATAAATGTAGTACTTAGCCAGAGTACTACAGTTGTCAGTTTTCAGTATTCTGCATTATTGGCAACTAATGGAGTATTTGTCTTAACAGTCAGCTTTTAAACACACATTAAGTTAAAGTTTTACTTGCAACTGTCACAGACAGAACAAGTATTCTTAAGTTTCCCTCTGTCCACATACAAGGGAAGAACATATTCATGTATCTATGTGTAATGTATTTCTCCCTTTAAAAGTAAGCTTCTTTTTGTTTTTCAAAGAACAAACATTATTTCCCAAAGACATTTCTATTTTTCTTCCTTAAAGACTTATGTTTAGTAACAAATCCCAGCCCACCCTTGTAATCCAAATCCTATTTGGTCCTGTGGTGAAGTCAAATATGGGATCCTGACATCAATTTGTTGCCATGGAAATAATTGAGATGTCAGTGCTTCTGCATTATGACTGTACACAGGAGCAGATGGGCTGACAAGGGGGAAATCTTTGCAAGTATCTCCCTAATAATTAGCTAGAGTGTGAGGTACTGTTCTAAATTCACATTATTATAACAATGTGGATAAGATCTATCTAAACCCCACAGAATGAAAGCAATTTGAACGACAGAATATCTTGGAGGAAAATATATGGGAAGATTCTCACTATAGTCTTTATTTCTTTTTCTGTGTTTCTTTACTTAGTGTGTCTCTTTGAGGACTGCACAAAAATATATAGCCAAGTTAAGAATAAGTCATATTTAACAAAACAAACTTTATGTCACACAGAAAACTAGATGGCCATGTCTTATAGGTGGAGACAGCCTTTGGGCTACCCTGTGAGGAACAGCGGCATTTTCTGGGCTAGTATACAGTTAATGACTTGCAATAAATTTTGGCTACAAAAAATGTTTTCTAGATCCTATGTTTGCCTCTTTCCTATGAATCTGCCCCAGAAAAATGAGACATTTCATTTGGTAAAGACCAAAACTATTTCCAGGATCCCCATAGTCTGTGACCATATCTTTAGACTATGTCAAGTTGTGATGTTTTAATATTCAATGAGAGCTCTTACAAGAATTAGTTTACTTAGATTAAAATGTCGGGAGAGTTTATAGATATGTAGATATGTGCATGAATGCACACAGATCCCCTACATCAAGAGGGCTAATGCTGTCATTCTCTTGATTTTCATGAGGTACTCTCATTGGAGCCTTTTACTCTACCTCCCACAGTGACCCTTTTTTATCCAAACATGAATATGTTGTTCTTCCCCACAGTGGGCTAATTACACCATCTGTTTAGCCACAGTGCTGTTAATGTTAACTCCTTAGCACTCCTACTCCTACATGCGCTGCCCTTAAACACCTCATACTGTCAAAAGTACAAGTCATAAAAAATGCAAGGAAATTAGTCTCCCAGTTGGCACTCAAAGCTCTCTGTATTGGATCTATATAATGGCCAGTGCAGAGGCTTGAATCTTTGGCTTCTCTCCATCCATCTTGATCCTAACAGTGCAAATTTCAACATGAGCAATAACCATGGGGAACAAGTCAGTCTCTCTGTACAAGAGGTAAAGGTGGAGAAATGGACAACTGTTTGAGAAGGAGGATAAAATCCGGAAGAGGAGGACGGGAGAACAGTCAATCATCAGACAAGCCTTGCTTATCCCAGAAGTAGTAAACCAGCTCATTTTCTTTATTAGAAAATAAACTCTAAAAAAATCAGAATCTCTTCATAGATCATAGGTATTAATCAGCATAGGTTGTGCTGATATTGAATCAGTTTTTGGCACATTTGGTATTGGAAGTTGAGGCAAGAGAGGATCTCACTATAGTCTCCAGGAAGGAATAGTAGGTTTCAAAGCTGTGCTCAAGTTCAGAGGACCAGAAAGTTGGCATGAGGCTAAGAAGAAAATGAGTGTACACAGTGACAAGAATTTATAATGAGATTTCATTTGAGCAAATATACCAGTTCCGGATTCACTTAATTTCTTCTTTTTCTGTGTAGCTTAATAACATTGCAATAAAAGCTTGCTAATTTAGATGAGTTGTGGGCAACACCTGTCTGAATTAATTGAAAGTCTGAATTACTGAACAATCTTATAGAAATTAAGTTTTATTATTTTTCTGATGTGTATAATTAGCCTATCAGTTAGGGGCTGGAAAAATTAAGTCTCTGAGTTATTCACTTAGAATAGTTTGTCTTATATCAGTACCCTCTTCATCTTGTTTATGCTATTAATTAGTTTTGAAATGATTTAGTATTTTCTACTCAGAGTCTCTTTGCAAATGGTTTACATGTATATAGTGCTATGTTTAACCTTTGCAAAAGTCCTTGTTTTTTAGATCAGACATTTTCATGTAGAAGGTAAATAACTAATTCATTTCCTTCCAGAAAAGTCAGGGTAGCCATCATTTTGCCTCAAACCTACATTTTTTTTGTTTGTTTGTTTTTTTCGAGATAGGGTTTCTCTGTTGAGCCCTGGCTGTAACTCACTCGAACTCAGAAATCCACCTGCCTCTGCCTCCCAAGTGCTGGGATTAAAGGCATGCGCCACGAATGCCTGGCTAAACCAACATCTTTTGAATTAATTATCACTGTAGATATCTGTGATGTTTAGCCAAATCTTTTTGAGATGTCATCCACATTTGGTTAGCAGTGTCTGGTTAGGTTACTGTAACAGAATACCGTAGACTCAGTGGCTTTTGAATACTGCAAATGTATCTAATTGCAGGTCTGGAGAATAAAAGGTCCAAGCTCAAGGAGGCAACCCATCTTCTGCCTGTGTCTTCACATGGATGAAGGATGAAGGAGAGTTCCCGATTCCCTTGTTGGAGGGTGTTTGTCCCTTTATTAAGACTTCTTTCATGACTTACACATTTCTCGAATCATTCATATCAAAATATCATTGTACGAGGATTAGCTTCCAAGGTATGATTTTTCTGGGGGCATCAACACTTAGTTTGTGGCATGAGTAGAAGTCCCTTTCTTTCCCTTCCTTCCCTCTCCTTTCCTTCCTTCTTTTTTTTTCATCCAGATGTATATTTCTGAAATAGAAAATGTATTTATTGTAGATCTTAGTTGTTTTTATTTTTTGAAGCATTTTTTTTTTTTT
>JADRCC010576743.1:0-20582 GCA_019843855.1 Hylomyscus alleni
CATTCACTGTCAACTGCATTTAGACATATTTAAAGTTAGTTATTAATATGTTAAATGATGTTACAGATAAAATGCTTATTATTCATTTTAATATTCAAAATAGGCTTTATGTGAAACTAAAGCATAAGATGATTTTTATGTTAAAATGTTCCAAGGTATATTTAATATGACTCACCCTATAAGCTTATGTTTATTCATTTTGACAAATTTTTATCTCCAATAATTTATTAGTAGGATTTAAGATATTTCTGTATAAATGAGTATAGTATATGTGGCTGTAAATTTTTCTTTCCCAATCATCTTCTCCTAGTATAATATGGAGTTAATATGTAGAAATTATGAGTATTGACTGCAAATAAATTTCTTTACTGTTTCAAATTTAGAGTAAGAATTCAGTATTTGGGGAATATAATCAGTTTATGAGGTAATTATTTAATTCTAATATTAACTTAATATTTTTACTGAGAATAAATTTTAGAAAATATTTTCTCCATCAACTTATAGGATGACATGATTTGACTTTTTATTTTTAATATATTTAATTATATTCTTATGTTTCCTAAAATACAACTATTCCTTCAGATATGAAGTATACCTAATCTAACTATAGTTTACCTTTTAATACATATTAGATATTATCTGTTAATATTCTTCTTTTGCTTCTAGTATATGACTAAAAATATTTTTTTTCTGTAATAGTTTTTATTTTAGTGCATAGATTAAAGACTTGTAGGTGAAAATTTTTCTGTTTTTTTCTGTCATGTAGATAATTTGGTACAAGAGTAAAATGAAATGTTGACTGAACCAGATGGCTTAATGCAGTTAGAAATGAATACTTAGGCAGGAAGGTTGGCAAGAAGGTTAATGTAGCTAGCAAGACTCAAATAAAAAAAAAGGGTGGGGGTAAGATTACCATGGTCAACAAGTCGCAATAAAGGAGAAAATATGCAGATGCCCAGGCTCCTGCCCCTAGAGAAAGTGGGAGAAGCATGGCGGTTTCCTACTGTCTCAGTTTTTAGTGAGCTGCTATGCTCTGATTTTTGTCTCACCTTACCTGTATTTTGGCAAAAGTCTCCATAAATTCATGAAGATAGCCAAAAGTAAATAATAGCCCTGGCATTCCCACTCAAGCTTAATAAGATTACTTGAGGCATAGAACTCAAAAGAGCAGCATTTCTCCAAGGCCCTGATCTCCTAACTATAGGGAAGGCATAACCATAGGAAAATATTTTAGTGGAGGGAAGAATTTCTAGGAAGGCATTTTGGTGTGCTTGTTATACTTAATGTATTTTCACTCAGTATGTAATGACAGAAACAAAATTGGTTATGGAACACCCCACCAAAGTGAATAGTCTAAGAAATTATATTAAGGATATTTAATGAATTACAAAGGAATGCAAGGCTACAATAAAAATTCAGGAAAAGAATAACCAAAATTACAACATTAACAAAGATATCTACACTTAAAGAAGAATCAAATAGAAGTTCTGGAACACAGAATTTAATGTAATTATACAAAATTTGGAAACTAGTCTCATGAAATTATCAAGCCAAAGAAGGAAAAATTATATATAAAAAAGCATTAAAATCTCAAAATATTTGTGTGCTATAGCCAAGCAAATATACTTCAGAAGAAAAATAGCTATAGATATCATTTTAATTAATAACAATAATATTGATGCACATATAGATGAATGGATAGGTAGGTAGGTAGATAGACAGACAGACAGATAGACAGCAAAACGGACCAAATGTAAATTGTCAAAGATGATTTTGAAAGTATCAAGAGAAACAATTAGTCATTTAGACCCAGGAAAACAAGGGAGTAACAATAGAAGCTATTATTCTAAGTGAGAGCAGCAAGTCATGGCTCCTTTGCTTGCATTGTTGTGACCAAAATATCTGGCCAGAAAAACTTAATAAGAAAAAATATTTATTTTGGCTCCCATTGGGAGTGGATATAGTCCATCCTGGCCAGGAAGACATGGATGTTAGACTATGAAGCAGCTGCAAACAAAAAGCAAAGATGAGTCCATATGCTTTATAATTTCTTCTTTTTTAGGTCACCAGCCCAAGGAATGATGCTGGCTGGATTTTAGGAACGTCTTCTCTTAGTCAACACAGTTTAAAAACTCTTTCACTAAGTGACAAAGAGAAAGAACTCAAATAAATCCAAACCTATCACTCTCCACAAAACTCACCTCCAAATGTATAAAAGACTTCAATATAAAACCAGCTACATAGAACCTAATAAAAAAGAAAGTAGGGGATAGCCTTGAACATATTGGCACAGAAGACTTTCTGAACAGAACACCAAGACTGACAATGTGTGACCTCATGAAGCTGAAAAGCTTCTGCAAGGTAAAGGAAGTCACCATTTGCACAGAGTGGAACCCTATACAATGGGAAAAGATTTTTCCCACCTCCTCGTTCTTTATAGGGCTAAAATACATAATAGGGTCCAAAATACATAAGAATTCAAGAAATGTGATAAATAAAGCAATGAAGCAGCCCAATTTAAAACTGCCGTCAGAGAATTCTCAATAGAGAATTCAATAGAGGAAACTCACATGGCCGAGACACACTTGAAGAAATGTTCAACATCTTTGGCCATCAGGGAAGTGCAAATCAAAACTAATTTGAGATTCCATCTTACAACTGTCAGACTGGCTAAGACCAATAACAAAAATGATAGTACATGGTGGTATAGAGATGTGGATAGCAAAGGTACAAACTTGTACAACAACTACAGAAATCAGAATGGCTGTTCTCCAGATCATGAACCATCTGTACTAGTCTTTGGAATGCACCCAATGATGCTTCATCAACCACAGGGATGCTTGCTCGACCATGTCCACTGATGGTCAATTAATAATAATCAGTAATTGGAAACAACCTAGATGTCCCTCAACAAAAGAATAGATGAGGAAAATGTAGTACATTTACACAATGAAGTATTGCTCAGCTCTTGAAAAAATATGACATCATGAAATTTGCGAGCAAAAGAATGGAACTATAATAATTTATCCTGAGTGACAGAACTGAGACCCAGAAAGATAAACATATTTATTTGCTTATGTATTGATATTAGCCATTAAGTAAATTATATCCAAGCTACAATCCATAGAGTCAGATTTTTTATAAAAAACAAAAACAAAAAAAAAAAAATTCAATTGCTTGATTTTACCAATGAAGAACCAGAAGCCAGATGCTGGGGTAAAAGCCTGCTAGCTTGGAACGGCAGAGAAAGCATCCAGCTGACTTTCCCCATCAGCCCAGCTTCCCAGATATCTAAACAAAAACAAAAAACAAAAACAAAAAACAAACAAACAAACAAAAACTTCCTTCAAATCAATCCCCCTCCTATACTTCCTGTATCTCTATCCAGCTGCATTACTACCTCTTACTATCTATCATTTCCTATGCTCACTTCTTGTCTCCTGGCTGCTTGCTCTGCCTCTTAACCCATGGTTGACTGATTTAATTCTGTTTACAATATTCAAACAGGAAGATCTTGTGTTAAAGGTGTGTGCTAAGGCTGAAACACAAGAAAACTAAAAACAATTTTTCTAGTAAATAAAACCATCTCAGGGTTTACACTGTGACTAAAATATACTGCGACAGCCAGAGATGTTAGACACAGAGGAAGGGACCTGGGGAGATACATGGACCTCCACAGAAGGGGGCAGGAACAAGAATCAAGGGAATCTGGTGGGAACGGGAAGGAAAGATGGGACTGAGGAAGGAAATGGGGAGACACAATTGGAACTGAAGAACATGTGGAGAGCACTTGAGGGGCTGTATGGAATCCTAGTGTAGTGGAAACTTCATATAGTACAGGAAGGCAATATTAATGAAGTCTCTAACTAATGAGATGGAAGACACCAGGAGAACAAGGCCCTGCAAAACAACTGAGCAAACCTCTTAAGAACTCCCAGAGACTGAGGCAGCATACACATGGCCTACACAGCTCTGCACCGGGTCCAGATCCTCTGCATATAAGCTATACCTTTCAGATTTCTATTTTTATGGGAATTCTAAATGTGTAAAAATGTGGATCTCTAATTCTCGTGCTTTCTCTTTGGGTTCTTTTATTTTTCTGTGGGTTTGTCCAACTTTGATATGATGATTTTCAATTTATCTTATGCTGATTTTTTTTTAATTTTTGTCATGTTTTGTTGTTATCTCCTAGAAGCCTTCTTTTCTAATGAGAGACAGAAAACAAGTAGATATAGATGGGAAATGATGGAAGGATCAACTGGGAGGGATAGAGGGATGGGAAAATGTATTTGGATAAAAAAAATTTAAAGAAAAAATCCTCAAAGTATTGTTTAATAAAACTTTTGCTTTTCAATATCTTATCATCTGTTTGCAGTAGTGACTTGTAAAATATTTCATAAGAAGTCATTATCAAAATCAAAAAGGTATCTAAAGGTTGGGCAGTGGTGGTGCACGTATTTAATTCCAGCACTTGGGAGGCAGAGGCAGGCAAGCCTGCTCTACAGAGTGAGTTCCAGGATACACAGGGCTGCACAGAGAAACTGTCTCAAAAAAAAAATATCTAAATACACTTGCAAATTAACAGAGATGCTGGTCCTTGAAAATATCACACCAAATGTGTTCCTATCTCTTCTAATCCCTGAATAATGAGTTTTATTAAATTTTTCTAAGTCTAGTATATATTGTTGCTATTGTCTTTTATACTCTTTATGTACAAGTTTATTTTGTTATTTGCTTGTATTAGATGCCTAAGGACACTGTCAATAATTTCTAATTAATTTGATTCTTTCTTATTAGACACATTACCTTATTATTTATTTGCATTGGCAGACCCACTCCTCGCAGCAGAAAAAGAAAGCCAACAGTAGTAGTATATGCTGTACAGAATCATCCTCACCAATGACTTAATTTATTAGTTCATGGTTTAAATGCTCTATGTCATCAAGAATTCACTTGTGAATTTTTAGTGAGATATTAAAGACTATTTTATAGATATCTTGATTGGTCTTTAGAGATCATCTTATAATGTCTCCCATTATAAACTATGAGGTTCAGACTTTCATTATCCAGGAAGTTACTATCACACATTATTGGCAAATGAAAATAATTCAGTTAATAAAAGCGGCTTTTACTTCATTATTAAAATCTCCCATACGAAGAAACAGACATCCTTGTAAGTTTACTGATTGAGCAAATATTTATTGTGGGGTTCCCATGTGTTGACAGTAGTAATAGAGTAGTGGATAAACAAAAATATCGACTCTTCGGTGTCTGCCATTATAGAAAAATCCCAGAAGATAAAAAGAGTAAGGGGTAAAGAGGATAAATGTGTTGTGTTCAGAGAGGTTCAGTGTTACGAAGGAAAATAATTCAGAGAAAGAGGTGAGAGATGTCATGATCTGGATAGGTTCCTAAATTTTATAGAATGATAGAGACATATATTTTTATTAAATAACCCCAAATATCAAAAGTCAAAACTTTTGTCAGGGGATGGAGGTGAAAGGAATATAAAGGAGGATTGGATTTTTTTTTTTTTGTGATTTGATAGTTCCATATATCATTATAATGAATATAATGAGTATAGTCTGTTTATCCCCCCCCCCCGAGTATCTAATCCTGTCTTTCTTCTGCTGAGATCTTTCATCCAGTCAAGTCTGTATCCTATTTCATATCACTCGAGTATGTGTGGACTGTTGAGTTTAAATAGTTTCCTGTGTGAGCAGGGGAAGGAGGTTGCTGTTGGTGGATAGGAAACTTATCACTGGGTACCCCAAAGAACTAAGTGACACTCCTTCTTTAGCTACTCCTAACTGTTGATAGTGGATAGTGCTTCTGGACGTGGTGGATCCTTGTGAACTCTCCTCCCTTCTGTAATGCAATCTTGGCTAGGGCTTGTACAGCAAACTGAAGATGCTGTAAATTCATGATTGCATTGTCTGTGCCATGTCCAGAAGACACATTCTCAGCAGTCCTATCCAACTTATGGTTCTTATCATCTCTCTGCATGCAATTCTGTGATGTACCACAAGTCATGATGGATAGGTGTAGGGAACAGTGTATGATATAGAAGTCACACTTATGGACAACACTCCACATTTACTTATTCACCAGACTTTGACCAGTAGCAAGTCTTTATAACTGCTGACCGCTGCAAATGAACTCTTCTCTAGAGGGACTGGGAGCTGCACAAACCTAGGGGTATAATAAGTGCTTAGAGTACAGTTTGATACTAAGTCAACTCAGCAAAAAATAGGAATAGGCTCTCCCCAAGCACTAGGACATCCCAAGCCATGAGGTTTGGTTATTTGAATGATTTGAAGGAGATAGGAACTGCACAGAAAGACCAATCATTGTTCACACAACTCTCATAAAACTCCCCAAGCTCCACCTAATAGTTGGCTGTGGGTCTCTGCATCTGTTTCTGTCAGTTGCTGAGTGGAGCCTCTCAGAGGATAGCTAAACTAGGCTTCTGTCTAAAAGCATAACTGAGTATCATTAATAATGTCAGGGATTGGTGCTTGCCTATGAAATGGGTCTCAAGTTAGTCTGATAACTGGTTGACTATTCCCTCATTTTCTGCTCTGTCTTTGTCCCTACATTTCTGGTAGACAGGACAAATTTTGAATCAAAAGTTTTGTGGGTAGGTTGATGTCTTTATCTCTCTACTGGGGATCCTGCCTGCCCACAAGAGGTGGCCTCTCATACTAGTGAAATAATGGAACCCGAAGAGGCCACCTTCTGTAGTGAGAAAGCTTGTTTATAACATTGTAGCAGTGTCCTATCTCTATACTTGTCAGTTATCCTATAGATAGAGGTCACTATCAAAAATCCATCATGTTCCTGTGTTTAATATCTTTTAGTGGTTTTCCATTGCCCAAGTAGAGGAAGTTTTGAACTTTTTATTTCCCCAGACCACATCTGTTCTTCTTCCTCATTCCATGATGGCATCAAATTTACAGATGCTTTTCTCTCCCCCTAAAATTCTCCCTTAACCTAAATCAGCTTACCCTTATTTCCCAAGGAATCATAAGATTAGGATTCCTAACTCCCAAAAGAAAGAAAGGTAACTTCTTAGACATGTAGGCTATGCTGGTACTGTGACTCACCAAGTAGGCTATTCTATCTGGCAAGTAAGCCCTAGGAATGGATCTGCCTCCATCTTCACAGATATCCAGGATATCTCCCTTTTTCACATTAGTTCTAGGGGATCAACTCTAGGTCCTCATGTTTACAAGCCAAGCACTTTCCCAAATGAGTTAGCACCCCAGCTCAGTAAGTGTGCTTTGAGTCAGTGAACAATGCATATGACTTTGAGTTTAACTATTGTCTTTCTTCTGAATGTAGAAATGCATAGAGCAGCAGTGTTGTAAGTTCTGTCATCAAAATTGGACTAACTTCAAATGTGGATTCTTCCTTTCTTGTCTGTGTAAAATGTGCAAGGCACTTACTATGTCTGAACTATATTTTGTACACCTTTAAATAGAGCAAGGAATCATCTCTTACCTGCTTGCTATAAAGATAACAGGTAGCATTTCTACAGCATTTGAAGATATAGTACAGTAGATATTGAATAAATAATTTATTTCTTTCCGAAGTTTTCAGAACTGCTAATTTCAAGAGCATCTTATAACAAAAGGCTATGACTCTCATGTGTTCATTCAGTCGATGCTAATTGATGGCAACCATTCATAAGCCACTGTGCCAGACCTTATAGCTTTTATGTAATATTATTAGAGATTTTTAACTTCTTCCACGGTTTACTAATAAAATGTCGTCATCATTTCTATCAATAAATTTTGCAATTTTTACTTCCTATGATCAAGTAAATTAATTTAAAATTAACCATATTTTTTAAAATATTTAACCATTTTTATGGTATTTGATGTTTGTAAAGCAACATTCTTTATCATATTTGTTTTTAATTTTTTATGGAAAAGACTGTTCCTAATGACTCATAAAGTTTATCTTACAAAAATTAGGTCCTTTACTGTCTTTGTTTTTTGTTTTTTTGTTTTTTTGAGACAAAATTTCTCTGTGTAGCCCTGGCTGTCCTGGAACTCACTCTGTAGACCAGGCTGGCCTTGAACTCAGAAATCTGCCTGCCTCTGCCTCCCAAGTGCTGGGATTAAAGGCATGCGCCACCACTGCCTGGCTAGGTCCTTTACTGTCAATCAGTGACTCCTCTAGACCATCATACACACATACCACATTTTACTTATTTTTAACCTTCCCCACTTAGAGGAGCTTTGAAGCTCATTTAAATCTGTAGTTTATTTGAAGCCTTACATATCCATCATCCTATTGTTAATGACTAAACACGGATAATAAATATAAAACACAACAGCTCGGTGAAGCCTGAAAACCTGAGTGCTTTGCCTGGTCTGACCTTGTGTATCTCTCAGTGAGTACTGTTTTATGTTAGGGGAAAGATGCAGAGTCCATTATTGCTCCTAACGGCAAAAGCATTCGAAGAAAAAAGTTAGCTTTCCGTTCACTAATTGTCAGCAAAACGGAAGGGATATAAACATGCGGTGCTTGGTAATATTCCCCACAGCAAAACCCCAGAAGCTATCCTCGTGCTTAGATGACCTCTAAGAGTCAGCATCCCCCAGGATTGCTGCACACAAGTATCCCTTAGTGATAGGTAAGTGGTTCTCCCTTTTCTTTGTCTTTTGTGTTTGAACTTTAGTTGAAGGTAACCTTTAAAATGACAGCACAAGTTAAATTCCCAAGGAATATAGGTGAGGATGGGTTTTTTTTTTTTTATGATTTATTATTGGTACTGATTCTTCCTCATTTTTTTCTAACACTCTTCAGCACAGACTTTCACAAAAAAGCACTATAATCTTGTCAATGAACTAGTAACACAGAAAAGCAGAAAGCTACAATAACAAGAAATTTTCCTACAAATTTCACTCAGGGACCATAGTCATCTGTTGTGACTCATGGTTCATATCTCTCTGTAAATAAATTGATGGAGGCCTTACCAGAACTTCTTAAGAGTCATACTTTTGTGTGACGATGATTGGGGGTGATGCTGAAGAATATCTCTGTATCTATATTCATAATTTTGACAATTCCTCCACAAAATCAAAATTTGAATATCCTAAAGAAAAAAATTATGTGCAGTATAATGTGCCGAGATGGCTCTAACCTCCATCTCCAAGCATCTTCACATTTGTATTCATAACTTTGACAATAAAGTAATGTGATCAAAAGAAAAATAATTAAATTTAAGGCATATTGAAAAAGTGTATGACTTTTTGACAAAGTATCAATGTTTCTGAGAGTCGGTTTACTCCTAGAAAAAAAATAGAATAATAATCATCATCAGAATTGTAATAAATATCTCAAATTTTGAAGAAAGGCAACTTTTCAATACAATCATTTCTCTATCATACCATACCTGCCAGGAGATATTCCCCACCCCACCCACGGTTTTGAAGGCAAAGCGGCCATTGCCATCTCTGCTGCTGAACTTTGTTCTGTTCTGTCAGTAACTCTTTAGTACTTTGATCTGTATTTTACCAGTTCCTTTACTTTAAATGAGAAAATTACATTGCTTTTTACAGACATTGGATTTAATTTATGTTTATCTGTAAGACAAGTAATGGACCATAAAGTTTTAGGGACCAAGATACTTTAAATGATTGCATAAAGACAGATTTCAGAGCTTTGTTTTATACATATAGCTCATGGCTTTAGAAGAAGCACCCAGACATTCTCCCAGATAGTCATGTTGGTTTATTACAGCATGGAGATAGAACCCAAAACATTCTAGGATTTTTGTTTTTGTTTTTGTTTTTTGGTTTTTGTTTTGTTTTGTTTTGTTTTGTTTTTTGAGGCAGGGTTTCTCTGCATAGCCCTGGCTGTCCTGGAACTCACTCTGTAGACCAGGCTGGCCTTGAACTCAGAAATCCACCTGCCTCTGCCTCCCAAGTGCTAGGATTAAAGGCATGTACCACCACTGCCTGGATTTCTAGTTTGTTTGTTTAATTTACATTTCAAATGTTGTTGCCCTTTATAGGTTGCTCTCTGCAAACCCCCAATCCATCTGCCTTCCCTTTTGCCTCTATGAGGGTGCTCCCCCAACCACCCTCCCCTAGAGTGTCTCACTACTCTAGCATCACCTTACTCTGGGGTATCCACCTTCCACAGGATCAAGGGCCTCTCCTCCCATTGATGCCAGATAAAGCAATTCTCTGCTACATGTGTAGCTGGAGCCATGGGTCCCTCCATGTGTTCTCTTTGGCTAGTGGCTTAGTCCCCGTGAGCTCTTGGTGGTCAGGTTAGTTTATATTATTGTTCCTTCTATGGGCTGCTACCCACTTCAGCTCCTTTAGTCCTTCCCCTAACTCCTACATAGGGTTCCCTGTGCAGTACCAGGTTTGGCTGTGAATATCTCTACATTTGTATTAGTCAGATGCTAGAGGCCTCTCAGGAGACAGCTATACCAGGCTCCTGTCAGCAAGTACTTCTGGGTATCAGCAATAGTACCAGGGTTTAGTATCCTCAGGTAGGATGGATCCCTAGGTGGGGTAGTCTCTGAATGGCCTTTCCTTCAGACTCTGCTCCATTTTTTGTGTCTGTGTTTTCTTTAGATAGGTTCAATTCTGAGTTAAAACTTTTTGAGATGGGTGGGTGGCCCCATCCCTGAACTAGGGGCTGTGCCTATCAACTAGAGATGGTCTCTACAGGTATTATCTCCCCTTTATTGAGTACTTCGGCTAATATCAGCCCTGTTAGGTGCTGGGAGCCTCTCACTTCCCTGGCATTGGGAATTTCTAGTGGCTATCCCTAGTTCCCCATCCTTCACTGCTACAAATTTCCGTTCAATTTCCTGACTCTCTGTACTTCCTTCCTGTCTCTTCCCATGCCTGACCCCAACCCACCTTTTTTGTCTCCCCTCAACTCTCCCTCCCAAGTTCTTCCCTCCCTCTATCTCCTGTGATTATTTTGTTCTCCCTTCTAAGTAGAATTGTAGCATCCACACTTTGGTCTTCCTTTGTCTTAAGCTTCATATGGTCTGTGAGTTGTATCATGGGTATTCTGAGCTTTTGAGCTAATATCTGCTTATAAGTGAATACATACTATGTGTGTTCTTTGAAGTCTAGGTAACCTCACTAAAGATATGTGTTTGTTTCATCCATATACCTGTTAATTTCATGAAGTCATTGTTTTTAATAGCTGAATAATAGTCATTGTGTAAAGTATCACATTTTCTGTATCCATTCTTCTGTTAAGGGACATCTGGGTTGTTTCCAGCTTCTGCATATTATGAATAAGGCTGCTATGAACATAGTGGAGCATGTGTCCTTGTAATATATGTTGGAGCATCTTTTGGGTATATGCCCAGGAGTGGTATAGCTGGGTCTTCAGGTAGAACTATGTCCAGTTTTCTGAGGAAATGCCAGATTGATTTCCAGAGTGGTTTTACCAGCTTACAATCCCACCAATAATGGAGGAGTGTTCCTCTTTCTCCACATCCTTGCCAGCATCTGCTGTCAAAGATGCTGAGTTTTTTTTTTTATCTTAGCCATTATGATTGGTGTGAGGTGGAATATCAAAGTTGTTTTGATTTGAATTTCCCTGATGACTAAGGATGTTGGACATTTCTTTAGGTCATTGGCCTTGAATAGTCTTGAATGGTCTGTTGACCATTCAAGATTCTTTAGCTGAGAATTCGTTGTTTAGCTCTGTACCCCATTTTTAATAGGGTTATTTGTGTCTCTAGAGTCAAACTTCTTGAGTTGTATATATTGGTTATTGGCCCTCTATTAAATGTGGGGTTGGTAAAAAATCTTTTCTCAATATGTAGGTTACCATTTTATCCTATTGACAGTGTCCTTTGCCTTAAAGAAGCTTTTTAATTTTATGAGGTCCCATTTGTCAATAGTTCATCTCAGAGCCTAGGCAATTGATTTTCTGTACAGGAGATTTTTCTCTATGTCTCTGTCTGTTTGAGGCTCTTTCACCCTTTCACTTCTATTAGATTCAGTGTATCTGGTTTTATATGGAGGCCCTTAATCCACTTGGACTCCAGCTTTGTACAAAAACAACACCATGGGGAGATGAACGCTTCTAATCATTGTGATTATAATTAAATGATTTTTACATAAAAATCTTTGAAACACTTACCAAGGAATCTAACCTTGGCTCTTTATTTTCTCAGATTTGTGCAGTTTAATTAATATACTTTTCATTTTGTGCCCGATAACTTTCCATTGATACATTAAGTCAAACCAAAATATTCTTTTCTGGCCTCCATTATCTACAAATGACTGTTTTTAAGTTGAGGATAATTGTGACTATTTTCACATAACCACAGAATCCAAAATCTCACAAAACCTAAAACATAAACTTCAAGGACAACTTATCTACCTCCAGGTTCTTGAAATGAAAGAAAATATGATCTTTGGGGACCCATAGTATTGCGCTTCATATTATCCTCTATTAAAAAGAACTAGAATCATAAAAACATAATACCAACAACAATATCTATACTTGAAAAAAACATTAAATAGGAAATTTTAAAATATGTATTTTGTCTTTCCAGAAAAATAAGCTAAATTTTGTAGTGTTTTCAATGGGTGCATTTTTATTAAATTGTATGTTCTCCAAAAGTATTTCCACAGTTATAGAAGGAAGATGCATTTACAATCAAATAAAATTTCACATGGGGAATTTTGTTATATTTTATTTTCTTTTATCAAAACATAATTGCAGTGAGCAATGTTTGCAATAGTAGCAATATCAAATTCAGAATATAAATGTAGTGTTGATTGAATAGCTTAGATAAATGATAAAATTATAAACTGCAATATTTTCTTTCCTTTGGATTATATCTAACAGAGAGTTGCCCGTTAAAATACAATCACTGATTTGGAGTTAGTCTACAAAAATCATTGTAGAACTTTCTCAAATACACCACATAATTTTGTAGGCTCATTAATTTCATTACAGAATCAACCAAGCCAAAAGTTAACAAGTAGATTGAGTCTTCCAGACTTCATAAGCTTTCTATTTAATACAAATAAGGAGGACCATTTTATAATGCAGTTGTAAATTCTTTGTAAAGTACATTTTAACACAAACTGCTAGATGCAATTTGGAACATATTGTAATGATAATTGCTTACTATATCTATTTTCTAATAACCTTATGAATTGTTTTGTAGAGGGAATGTTCTATGCAAAAATAAATAAATAAATAGAGTTATACCTTTCAGCATCAGTAAGAAGTCAAAACCCAAGCTCCTAATATACCTTGAAACCATATTATGCATTTTCACATTTTTATTCTCTTAGCTCTTAAAAAGGCAAGCACTTATCCCCATACCTAACCTTCATTTTTAATTCCAATTCTAAGCATACCCCACATTGCCTCAAGCATGGTGGTAGCAAACAAAGACTCATTTTTTTTTTTTAATTCTAAAAGCATGGGTTGATGTCTTCAATAGTCTTGCATGACTATGCTTGATTTTTCTTAGTTAGCATGCATTTCCCCTCTTGAAAGAAAAATAACTCTACAACCTACATTAATATATCTTGACCTCTACTTTATTAGTACATATGAAGCACATAGGCTGGAGTTTTAATTTCCTTAGTCATTCCATAAACATAAAATTACCTAACCTCTATTCAGAAACATATTGCAAATATTAGTTTAGAGTTCTTTTTAGCAAATCACATCAGAGTCCTAAAGTTTAATCCTATGGGCTACAGTGGCAACAACTTAAATAGCTGTGGAGGATGAGTCTCAGAGTTGCTCTACATTTCTAAGCTCTTGTACCTAGGACAATGAACTATACCAGGGACATGGTTTTAAATAGAAACAAAAGGATTTTATTATGAAAAGCACTAGAGAAGAGGTCCCAAATGAATATAGAGCTAGAGGATGGAGAGGAGATTCCTGCAAAGATGCTTTCTGGATATGGTATGCATTCATGAATTCCAGGAAGACTTAAACAAAATGAAGCCTATAAACATTTCATTATAGGACAATGAAGGATCCAAGAGGTCTATCCCTCCCTGGGTGGTTATCAACAGTTAATGATGGGGGAGCTAAGGGAATCACTTTCCTCAGTGATGCACTCACACATACATTTTCCACCCAAAAAGAAATATCCTCGTATCTATGCTCATACAGACAACCGTGATAAAACTATGGTGTCACTCACACAAAGAAGCCATGATAGTAAGATGAGATCTTGCTTGGGAGAAGAAAGGCTCTAGTAGAAGAAGAGGAAGTAAAGAAGGAAATGGACAGTGAAAAATAGAATTCATTGTATACACTTATGAAAATGCCAAACAACACCTTTTTGTTGTTAAAAGATATGAAAAGCACTCACAAGAATGTATGTATGAATTTCATCATGAACATATATCAGTACTCTCAGTAAAGCATATGTTTATACTTATATTTGCTAATATAACCATTAATAAAAACAAGTTTCTTTTGACCTAGAGGTTACTTGTATCTTTATAATCTCTTATACCTTTGTTTTGCTTTTACTCTAGCTGAAGTTAATGAGCTGTATGAATTTCAACAAAGGAGCAACTAACACAGATCATCATAAATTCATACTACTTTCTCTCCTTTGTGTCTTTTTACTGTACTATCCATTAAGTTTCAAAGTTACACTTTTCTTTACCCCAGGTCATTGCAAGTAGTGGATGTTTGATTCTGAATGTTTTCTTTTAAGTGTGTGTGTGTGTGTGTGTGTGTGTGTGTGTGTGTGTGTGTGTGTGTGTCTATGTGAGTATGAAGTACAGATTCCACAGGTACATGAAGAGTGCTTGAGATCCTCTGGAACTGAAGTTACAGGCAGTGTGAGCCACTATTGCGAGGGCCAGAAAACAAACTCAGGGGTTCTCTTCTTAGAGGAATTGACCAGGCAATGTCAAGGAAACCTTATGGACTGTCTGATAGAAAGTTCTATGCAAGATGCTAAGGAAGAAAAGCAAACAAAAATATCACCTGGCTTTAAAGCCTACAGACAGCACAGTGAGATCTTACAATGGTATAAGAGCAGCACTGTGTCTTTGGAGTAACTAAAAGCTATACAGTTGGACTTCAGATCTATTCAGTAGGAAAGAACCCATGTGTGGTACTATAAACAATGATGACTAACAACCCATAGCTGGTAAAGGTCATAGACCCCTAATAGGTTATCTAATCCCAAGTTTTCAACCATATAAAAAATACTAAATGGATTTAGCAGGTTTTATTTATAAATGTGTGTGTGTGTGTGTGTGTGAGTGAGTGTGTGTGTGTGTGTGTGTGTGTGAGATAATGAAAGAAGTAAAGGTTATAAATTAGAGTAAAGGAGCACTGGGGAAGTTGAAAAGGGTTTGGGCTTCGGGGTGATGGTAATAATGTATTTGTATTTGAAATTCTAAAAAAAAAAAAAAGGTTTTTAATTTAAAATTTAAAACCCCTCTAGTCTCCTAAAAGAGTACTATACATTCTTAGTCACTGAACCATCTCTAGTGCCTGAAATGTAAGTCTGTAGACAGCTTTTTCTATTAAATAGAAAATACCAGAAATAACAATATTTCAATATTAAAAATAAATTAAACTATTTTAAATCTATTATCAAAAAGGTTGATTAATCAAAAGTCAATATCTAGAGCTATTTTGAAAACTGAGTCAAAACAATCTTGCCCACACTTAGATGAATTAGGTGCTGATGTTCGGGAAGGTAGCCTGGGACAGAGGAGTACACAACGAACAGGATTTGACCTGATTGACCTGAGTCCGGCCAGGTACAACCCACCTTGAAACAATGTTGGTGGATGTGATATTGGTGTATGCTGGCACTGGTAATATTTTTTCCCATGCAAGTAAGAAAATAGCAGCAGCTATTCATTGATTTCAAGAGATTTGATATAGACATATTTTATTTTGATAAAAATATTCTAGCTTAGCCACCTAAATAGACACACCTATCTTTAAAAAGATTTATTGACAACTTGTCATTGTTAGTTATATGCTTATAGACTTCTTGTGTTTTTTCTACTATTGAACCTCTGACACATAAGCTTTTGGATGAATTTTTTTATATTAACTGTGATTTTATCCTGTCTATATCTGAGCATCAGTGCATTCTATTAGACTAATGGCATCAAAGAAAGCAAGCTATAAACCCTGTCTTAGTGGGTGCCTGGCTCCCCACATTCAGCCAGTACTATGGCAGCTTCCACACTGCTGCACCTTTAAGCACCACAGTTCATTCTTATAATTTAATTTTGTTTTGTGTGTATTTCCCCCGGGAGCATGACATTTCAATTCTGTCTGACTTCTAAAGGCTTTTCTTAGGCAGATGTTCCATACAGAGCTGGAAGGAGTTGCCTGGTAGTCAACTTCTGTAATTTTAATCAAATGTTCAGTCTTGTGAAGCTAGAGGGAGTTTCTGTTTGAATTACTCTGAATTTCACACAAAGCCACTGTGTGGTGCAAAGAATCCAAAATATTGTTTTCTGAAAGGTTAGACGGTAAGGTGGAATGCCATTGAATACAAATAAAACTATTAATGCAAGTGGAAGTAGTTTATTCCCAGCCGCCTTTGTCTAAGCATCAAAGCTAACTGCTCCTCACCTCTGGCTAAAACTGGTCCACCTGAGTATGATCTGAGAGGTCCTAAGAGGAACCAGTGCTCTCCCAAATCTCCCTCCTGACTGGAAACTGCTGCATGTTTTCAGAGGATAAACTGGAACTTTCATACCCTCAAAGAAACTCCAGGTAAGCTTCCCTTCTGGGAACGGAAAATGACAAGTCTCTCTTTGTGATAGGCTGCACACCACTGGTGTGGGACTTTGGAACAAACCAAGACCGCTTGCTTACACATGTGAAGCTCACAGAGGAAAGGAGAGAAAGTGGCAAGAAGGAATAAAAACTAACCTGACTATAATTTACTATTTTACTTATGAGGAGTTAGTTACTCTTGAATTGGAGGTAAGATGCTGCAGAGTAACAGAGGTGACTGAAAATGAAAACTTGAGAAGAGACTGAGAAGATGGACATGATTAAAGCCCAACTCACCCACCATTTTGTGACGCTGTTGTATCTTCCTGTTGTTCTGCTTGGTAGCCAAACTCAGACATCAATTCAATGAGAAAAAACCAAACCCTTCAAAACTGTGGGGAAATTTCAGATTTATATAAGTGCCCACTCCATGTCTTATGCTAATCTGACACTTCTAAGACAAAAGTGGGATAAAGTACACCCTATCTTTTAGAATTCCTTAGCTATGTTTATCTGAATACTTTGTATCTTAAATAACTTGAATGGCTACTTTTCCTAATGCTATAAAGTATTATTTCTGGGAAGGTATTATTCATACAACTGGTCATGCCAAAGTTGGTGACAAATTTTATTTCATTTCTTTTTATTGATTCTTCTTTCATACAATACATCCCAACCACAGTTTTCCCTCCCTCCACTCCTCCCTGCCTCCCTCCATCTCTTCTCTTCCCCAGAGCCACACCCCCTCCCCTTCCCTTCAGGAAAGAACAGGTTTCCCAGTGATATCAACTGAACATGGCATGTCAAGAAACAGGAAGACTAGGCACAAGGCCTCCAACCAAGGCTGGACAAGGCAACCTATAAGCAAGAAAACTGTTCTAAGAGCAGGCAAAAGAGTCAAAGATATCCCCAGTCCCACTATTAGAACTCCCACAAAAATACCAAGCTAAACAACCATAACTTCTATTCAGACGACTAGTACACACCCATGCAGGCCCTGTGACTGCCACTTCAGTTATCTGTGGTCTCTCGAGAGCCTTTCTTAGTTGATTCTGTGCTTTCTCCTGGTATCTTCTACCCTTCTGGCTCCTACAACACTTCCTCACTTTCCTCTGCGGGGTTTCCCAAGTTCCACCTAATGTTTGGCAGAGGGTCTCAACATTTGCCCCATCAGCTACTGGAGGAGCCTCTCTGACAGTAAATTTTAAACACAAAAGAAATTGAGTGCTTTTGCTCTGAAAATAATCAAATAGCTTTCAAATGGTTTAAGTTATTATCTATTGTACTATTTAATAGAAGTGTTCTGGCTCCAAAAAAATAAAAAAGTCAAACCAGTATAAAAAATCACCAAATCCTGAGAGTATAAAGTCAGGTAGGATGGACCGTTACATTAGAAAAATAAGCATCTAACTTTTAGCAATCTACTGACTTCCATCCAGTGCAGGCTCACAAGAGAGCTCTATTCTTTGTGTTTATTCAAAGATCCTCTCATGTTTTCTAATGCATTGAACAACCAGAAAATGAAGAAGGGGAGATGTGATCTTGTTCACTCAGCATTTCATAATCAAAGGCAAGGTTAGGAAGAGGAGCCTGATTATGAATTTTTTTTAAAAATATGTTATGGAGTACAATCCTACCATGTCCCTGTAAGGAAAAATTGGAGCAATCACCTGCAGACCTGTTTCTCTCAGTTACTGAACAAGAAAATTCAAGAGACAAAGACTAAGAAGCTAGTATACACATCCGGTGTGGTGGTAGAGTTTACACATTAAACATGGTTGCTTACTTACTTGCTGTGGAGACTGCCACAGTGATGGTGGGTATGAAAATGTACAGAAAGTTGTGCTCGATGACAGAAGTGATTTGTAGAACTTCACTAAGGAAAAATATGATGAGTAAATACAGACCCCCGATAGGTAGACAAACAGAAAAGAGCTGGGTAACAAAGATGGCTTCTTCCTCAGGCTCCTGACATCTGCTAAAATAACTGGTGTCTGATCACATTACTTTGTAACTGCTACATGTGTTTCACTCTCTCTGGAGTGGTGTGAGTAACTTTCAAGCTCTAATCAGGTGGCATGTGACTTTATCCATCCTTGACATGCTATCTACTTAGTTGTTCATGGGCAAAGACTGTCATCTCCCAAGACTAGAAACCAAGAGATAGCCATTAATTTAACTGTGTTTTCACATAAAAGTATGAAGTTCTATGTTTATCACTGGTGAACTACACAGATGCTTGAGTTGGATGGTAAGATTTTCTTCCATCAAAAGTAGGTATTGACTAAATGTCTGGACAAATACTAATGGCAGCGAGCTCTCTGCTATAGAGCCAAGTCCTGGCATGATATTGTGGTTGTGGTCATTACAAATGAATCATCTTCTGTCTATACTTTTTGATTGTCTTTAAATTTGATTTCACTTATTAACTTTGATTTGATAATAGAATGTCCTCTCTTTTTGGAAATTCTAACAGTTTTCATGTTAGAAAGCAAAAGAACACAACACATTAACATTACAATGAAAAGCTATAGAGTAAAACAGACTGGTTAATAGCATTTTTATTCAGTGATAATATTTAATTTATTTATTCTACTATGTTCCACATATCAATATTTTCTATGATACTCTCTGGGGAAATTTTTTTAAATTAAAAGGGTGTTGGCCTTTCTTGAGATGGTATAAACACATTTATTCCTACTCTGAATGAAAATTAAGATAAAAATATACTTATTTGTGCATCTATTACAACTGCATTTGCTTTAAGAACCTCTAAAACCAAGTAATATTTAGGCATAATCTTTTGAAATAAAATTTCCAAAATATGCAAAATACTGAGAGGACCAAACACCGTTGATCAGGTTTAAGCTACATGTTAGATACAATCACATTGAGCTTCCAACGGAAGGACTGCTCATCAAATTCAATGTCTTACTTTTATTTTAAATGTGAATTCAAATTTATCATTTTGTACTGACAGTGAAAGGTTATTCAGCAACTTATTGTATGGTTTCTGATTTTGTAAAAAAAAAAAAAATAATAAGAGGACAAATTAACTCAGTCATGTCAAGGATTGGAAAGATCCTCTATCTGTGCGTGTCTGTCTTCTGGCAATCCAAGGCTACAGTATCAGTCTAAACATGGTGAGCTAATGCCATCTATGGCTTTGTGAGGTTTAAACCATATCAAGTAGAAAGCAATGTCAGTGTTCTGACAGGTCCTGCCTATAGAAGGCAAGAAGCAATACTCACACAGCCATTGCTTGACACCAGCAGTTCTAACGCTATATCAAGAGTCTCAGCATTGTGTGTATTCTACTCTTATGAATTTTTATCTTTTATGTCGTTTTTAATGAATATGGATACCTGTTTTGCCTTTATGCCAGCATGCTCACATGTGGGCTTGATGCCTACAAAACCCATAAGAGAGACCAGATCACTTGGTATTGAAATTGTAGAGAGTAGAGCATCCAGAGTTCTGGGAACTAAACCTATGTCCTCTGGAAAAGTAGCCAATGATTTTAATCACTGAGCCATCTCTTTCTACCCCCTTGAATTTACATTTTAAAAAGTTGTTTTCTTATTTTTATATTATAAAATTGAATGCTATTTTAATCACTAAAGGTAAAAGATTTAAACAGAATTTAAAAACTCACATTACATCCTTCTTTTAAAGTTCCTACTACTCTCATACGACATTACACTTAATGGTTGGCTCTTCTTAATTAGTGCTAACAATGAATACATAAATGACTTTCTTCCATTGAAAGCACTTTTTAATATGCTAATTTCAATATTTGAAGTTATTTTTCTAATTTTTCTTATACTTAAAATTAA
>JADRCC010576745.1:2477-21920 GCA_019843855.1 Hylomyscus alleni
GGCAGAGGCAGAGGCAGAGGCAGAGGCAGAGGCAGAGGCAGAGGCAGGGAGGCAGGGAGGCAGGGAGGCAGGGAGGCAGGGAGGCAGGGAGGCAGGGAGGCAGGGAGGCAGGCAGGGAGGGAGGGAGGGAAGGAGGGAGGGAGGCAGGGAGGCAGGGAGGGAGGGAGGCAGGGAGGCAGAGAGGGAGGGAGGCAGGGAGGCAGAGAGGGAGGCAGGGAGGCAGGGACACATACCTACATTCTATATTGTTCTATCGATAACTCCAAGTTATTATTTACTGTACTGGCTGGTTTTGTGTGCCAACTTGACACAGGCTAGAGTTTCACAGAGAAGGGAGCTTCAGTTGGGGAAGTGCCTCCATGAGATCCAGCTGTGGGGCATTTTCTCAATTAGTGATCAAGGGGGTAGGCCCCTTTGTGGGTGGTGCCATCCCTGGGCTGGAAATCTTGGGTTCTATAAGAGAGCAGGCTGAGTAAACCAGGGGAAGCAAGCCAGTAAGGAACATCTCTCCATGGCCTCTGCATCAGCTCCTGCTTCCTGACCTGCTTGAGTTCCAGTCCTGACTTCCTCTGGTGATCAAGAGCCATGTGGAAGTGTAAGCTGAATAAACCCTTTCCTCCCCATTCTTGGTCATGATGTCTGTGCAGGAATAGAAACCCTGACTAAGACACTTACTCTGTTTCACCTTGGCTACTTGTAGCTTCAATTGGGCCTGTTTTATGTAGTGTTAGGAATGGAACTCAGGGCTTCATGAATTTCTGACAAGCACTTAGCTCTCTGACCCACATCCCCAGCTTCTTGTAGGCTAATTTGAATCCTTGTGGTAAGCACCATGTAGATGTGTTACCCTCAATACTATGCGATCTTCAAGATACAAGTTTTTCATATTCTCAACTATATGAGGACAAATCCCTGTTCAGGAATCTATGTTAATACTTCTAGTTCCTTTTAGGTGAAATTTCTATGTGTATAGTTGGTGCACAAAGCTCACAGTGACCTGTGCCTGGCTCAGTGGTGGCTTCTGTTTGTCTTTGCAGTTCCTTTCTCAGATTCCTCCCATCTCTAGGAACCATCAA
Source organism: Hylomyscus alleni (assembly GCA_019843855.1). Classification (NCBI taxonomy): domain Eukaryota; kingdom Metazoa; phylum Chordata; class Mammalia; order Rodentia; family Muridae; genus Hylomyscus; species Hylomyscus alleni. Next base: position 3,554 of record JADRCC010576745.1, read on the forward strand.
GATGGTCTTTCACGTCTTTCTCTTTCTCCACAGCCCTCATGCAGTAGCCTTTCAGCCAGCAACCCCATACAGGCCATTCCCAGAAAGTGCTGCAAGAAGGGCCACTTCTGTGCTTAGGGTTCGTCAAATGTCTCTGATTCCACCATGCAAAGCATGGTGGCATCATGGAACGTCCCCTCTCCCTGCCAGGTTCTGGGGCCTTGTCACAGGTGCCAGATGATTTGTATCGACCAGCAAACTGGGCAACGGAACCAAGGTGTTTTCCAGAAGCTCTCTGAGAGTCGGGGGAGAAAGGTGGGTATGTGTAGGCACATGTGCTCAACATGGCACCTCATCTTCATCTTTGCATGCCATTGGCACATGACCGTGCTGTTCTGAGTGTTGAGTAGTTTTCAGCAGTGGAGGGTTGTTAACCTCCCCAAAGCCAAAGGTCTCACTGAGGTCCCGAGCTTGCCCGTGGTTTCTTATTATTATTCTTGACATCTGATGCTTCATCCAGTGTCGGTTGTTTATTATAAGCATTTTAGTGTCCTCCCATCTTATTGAAATAGAAGGAATATAAAAACAACAGGTCTGGGCTGTGGCTCAGTGGTCGACTGCTTTGCTCATGTAGCATGTACCGAGGTCTGGTTTCCATCTCCTGTCGCCTCAAGGAAAAAAAAATAATTCTACTAGCCTGATCTCTATTCTCTTCACCACAGAGATTTTATAACAAAGTAAGTTAGCTCTGTGTAGATAGATGATCTGCTGAGAGAGCTCAGGAAAGCTCACGATATTAAGCCCAGTGATTCATCTCCTCAGGGGGTCAAGATAAGTCTGTGTTGTTGTTGTAGATTCTCGATTATAAAAGCGGGGCATTTGCTATGTATTCATTATACATTACACATAAATGATTCATTAGAAGCATTTATTTTCACCTCTGCATTTTCTGTTAGGACTTTGTGAAGCATTCCAGTCAGGCTGCATTGAAATATCCTTGAAGCAGGGTATGATGGTAACACCTAGATCCTCCAAAGAGCTCAAGGACATCCATGGTTACATAGAATTCGAGGTCACCCTGCATTACAATGAAGTCTTGTCTCAAATAAATAATAAATAAACAGGCTGGGGAGATGACACCAAGTGCATGCTTTGCAAGCTTAAGAGCCTTAGTTTGATCCTCAAAGCACTCTCTCTCTCTCTCTCTCTCACACACACACACACACACACACACACACACACGCACGCACGCACGCACGCACGCACGCACGCACGCACGCGCGCACACACACACACACACACACACATACACACACACTCTCAAAAAACTGGACACTGACACATGCTTGTAATCTCAGAGCTGGGAAGGCAGAATAGGGCAGATCCCTGGAGCTCTCTGGCTAGCCTGCCTTACCTGGTGAGCAGCAGACCATGAGAGACCCTTTCTCAATAAACGAGGTGGGCAGCATCTGAGGAACTGCAGCCAGGGTGTCCTCTGGCTTCTGTCTGCATGTGTGTGCCCTTATACACACACAAACACATGCCTCTGCCTTCTGAATGCTGGGATCAAAGGCATGTTGCAAATGGTTTTAACTTCTAAAATAACATGCCTTGTCTTTTGACTGTTGCCTCCATCACAGGTGAACTTTGGTGTGTACCTGATGCATTCGCCCTTGGATTTATCGTCTCCGTGTTTCCTGTCAGTGGGATCTGAGGTACTCCCCGTGTTGAAAGACTGTGTGGAGTGTCCTGATTCACCCTCTTCCCAGAAACACCCAAGTGTTATCTCCTAACATTTCTTCTCCCAAGAGTATTAAAGTTTCTCTTTACAACACTGTCTACCGTTATTGACACCTGCAACTTGATTCAGTAGAACTTTGTTTTAGAATGAATGCTGCTCTTTGCTATTGGAGTTGAGCCCACTCTTCCCATGTGGCCTCTGACCCCTCTGCTCACTTGGACTGACACAGCTCAGCAGAGTGCTGCTGTGCCCACCAAAAAGACTCCCTCCCACCAAAGAATGATCAGTTGTGGGCAAATTAAATATTTCACGAGACTCCGGAGATTAATTTTTTTTTTTTTTGTTTTTAGTTTATTGAGTACATTGCAACATTGCAAAAGATCAGCTGGCTGGCAGGAACTAGAGCGCATTGTCTTCCTCGTTTTCAGTCTATGTATTAATCTATATATTTTTAGTGGCAAAGGTTGACGCATGATTTCATGACACTCAGGCTCTTCCTCTTCTTGCTCTTCTTGCTCTTCCTGCCTTTACCTGGTGCTGGAATGTGCCACCAAATCCAGCTTGACTTGTGATTGTGAAGGTGTGAGTGTGTGTGTATGTGAGCATGTGTGAGTGTGTGTGTGTGTTCACACTTAAGATTTCTATGTCTTAATTTTTCAACTGTTGTTTTTAGACAGGGTTTCACTGTGTATCCCAGGCTGACCTAGAACTTACCCTGTAGATCAGGCTAAAGTCTTGAACTCACAGAGGTCTACCTGCCTCTGCCTCCCAAGTGCTAGGATTATACGTATACACCACACCTGGCTTCTATGTATTTTTGATGGACTGTGTCTTTTTTGATCTATAGTATCTTTTTGTAACTAGTACTTTTCCAGCTGTCTGATATGTCATGTTGATATAGCCACTTCTGAGAATTATGAGCCTCCTCTCATAAATAAATATAAATTCTGAAATTCTTGAAAAAATATTAAATTTAGTCTAGCAATTTCTAAAAAGATTATATACGGTGGCTATGTTGGCTTTATTTCAGGTGCCCAGTGGTGTTTCACTTCTGTAAGATGAAGTGAGTTTATACATTACACAGAACTGCAGGGCTGGAGAGGGTGCCTTGGCACTCCCGGGTGAGCGCTTTCTTCTCCACATTGTCACACTTGGTTATGTTTGTGAGTAACATGGGCAAACACTCTGCCACACACCTCACACATCCAACTTTAATTCTCTCAGACTCCCTGCGGAGCAGGCATTGATAACCAGAGAGGTGAAATGATCCCTGGAAGATGGGAGAGGCAGTCCCTGGTAGAGCTCAGACTACAGCCCAGTCTGTCTGTCCTCTTCTTCTTTGTTGTAAACTGCTGAGTCATGATTGTGGGCAACACTCTAAGCTCCTCAGGATGGATTAAATCGTGTGATCTTTTTTGAAAGGGATTATGAGAAATTTATTATCCTCATTTCTGTTTATAATGAGAAAACTGAGGCCAGGATAAGTTGATAGACCGATTTAGGTTCTAGAACTGAGATCTGAGGGTAAGGGGGCAGAGATCTGAGAGGACTGAGATCTGCAGGACCTGACCTCTGAGGGATTAGAATCTGAGGGGGGCAGAGATCTAAGGGGAGTTAAGATCTGAGGGGAGCTGAATTCTGAGGAAGCCTGAGCTCTGAGAGGGCTCGAATCTCTCGATATGAGAGAGGTGGATTCTGAGGGGGGGGGGGTGAGAGCTAGAGTGTGTGCTCTGACCATGCCATTCTGGGAAAGCTTAGTAGCAAGTGGTCCTCCTTCAGATGCACAGGAAGTGTGGTAAATATAAGCTCCCGAGAGTGACTTCTTCCCAGCGGCACCTCCCACTGCGTAACCAGACAAGGTGAGTGAGCTGGTGGTTCATGTCAGCCAATCACAACAGGATGGTGCTCTGAATAGCAGTCCAGGGACAGGGTAGTCTAAGAGGTAAGATTAGCTTGGGGAAGAAAAGGGAAGTCCCATGGAGATGGGTAGGACAGTGCCATCACCTGTCCGTCCTCTTCTGTCCACAACTGGCTCTGGTCTCTAGGGCCTTCAAGCATGTGCCCAAATGGCATCTGCTGTTTGGAGTGACTTTGCCTTGGTTAGGTGATGTGATTGGACCAGTTATGTCCTATTTCCTGCCTTTCCTTCATCCACAGTGAAGTTGTGGTGCCTTAAATCGTCAACTTGACTCCACCTAGGATCACCTTGGGGACAACCCTTGAGCAGACCTTTGACGGAACTTCTAGTTAGGCTAAGGGGAGGGGCATCTACCCACCCCCAAATGTGGGCAAACCCATCCCCTAGGCTGGGGTCCCAGACTGAGTGAAAAGGAGAAAATGAGCTGAGCGCCAACATTCATCTCCCTGCTGGCTGACCAGATGCAGTGTGACCAGCTCTCTGCGTCCTGTCCCCAGGCAGTGTGACCAGCTCTCTGCTTCCTGTCCCCAGGCAGTGTGACCAGCTCTCTGCTTCCTGTCCCCATGCAGTGTGACTAGCTCTCTGCTTCCTGTCCCCATGCAGTGTGACCAGCTGCCTCCTGCCATCCTTCTTTCCCTATTTTTTTTTTTTTTTTTTTACCTGTGCCACGGTCGATTTTATGCCTGGAACTATAAACCCAGATAAATGCTCTTTCCCTTAATTTGCTTCTGGCCTATATGTTGTCATGGCAACCAGACAAGTAGCAAATGCAGAGGTGATGTGTCTGTCACCAAGGAGAGAAAGGACTGCTGGGATCTAGAGGACCTAGGGACTGACTGTTGGGTTTTGGTTGGGACTCGAGGATCCTCAGGGACTCTGCAGCAGCTAAAACATTCATTCGTTCATACTGTTTCAAACACTTGGATCTTGAGAAAAGCTTGGCCTCCCTCACAGACCAGTTCAGGGAGCCCTAGGAAACAGAAGGGAAGGCAGGCCCCACCAGGCAGCCTCTTTCTAACTTCCTATTTCATGCTAGCAGAATTAACTTCTACACATTTCACCTTACAAATCCCCCAGTTAAAACTTTTGTAGAAATTATTTAATCCCAACCTAGGGTTTCTACCCTGCCTTTGACCACTAAATTCCCAGACAAAAGACACACATGACCTCTGTAATTACAGTAAGCCTTAAACAGCACAAGAGCTGGACACATGCCTACACTCTATATTGTTCTATTGATAACTCCAAGTTATTACTATGTTTCACCTGGGCTACTTGTAACTTCAATTGGGCAGCCCTCAGGGCCACATTTTCTTTACTCAGGGCAGCTTTTCCTTCCTCCTCAGACCCCAAACCCAGGAAACTTCAACCCCACCTACATCTCTTCTGCCCAGCTATTGGCTGTTGGCATCTTTATTTACCAATCTGAAGTAACTTGGAGGCAGGGTCTCAGGTCTGCATGCAGACTCCAGGTGTTGGGGTCATACACTTTGCATAATAATGGACAGGAAGAACAAAGCTCAACAAACATCTGGGCAAATCATACTCTCTCCGTGAATAAGTGACAGGACACCTTGAAGTCTCACCTGAAAAGTGGTGCGGACCACAGTTCTTATTGAAGTTAATGGTGACATCGCTGTGTGTGGTACAGTATCTTACAATGCCTGAGAAAGTCAGGCCGTGTCCACCACCCGGTGGCAGCATTAGGTAAGCTCAGAGGGTTTTCTCACTGGATTCTGAGAACTAGTTTAAACTGGGTCAGCAAATCTCAACAGCTCAGTGACGGGATGGGGTTCTTTGGACTCTGAGGAGAATTTCGTTACTGGTGATGGAGTCCTTCAAAAGCCTGAGGTATTTCTCCAGCCCATTACCTTTGGATCTACTTAGCACAATCATTCTTTTGGGGTCTGCTTTTCTTAGGTCTCCGCTTTTGTTGTTGTTGTTCTTTCTCCAAAGATGTAGCTTTGAATGGACTGTTTTGCCCAGTCTGACCCTATCTGCCTTTTTCTGTGTATATGTGTGATTGCATACATGTGCTCAAATGTGTGTCTCTGTAGAGGTGTATGCATATTGGACTGTGTATCATATACTTGAATATCAAAAACAATGGCCACAGCCGTCCTTCATCTTGGGATCTTCAGGTCTATGTGCAAATTTGTGGCTTTGCTTTATTTCTGCAGGAGCAGAATCTGGTGCCCACTTTCTGAGTTCGGGGTGGTCTTGGCTGACCTGTGTCCACCCCTTCAAAAGTTGCCAAATGGACACAGTGTGATTTATTTTGCTATTGCATTTATATTACTTTCTTTTTGTGTGTGCCTGAGTATGTGGGAGTCTGGGGATAAGTTGTGGGAGTTGGTTCTCTTTTTCCACCGTGTGGTTTGTAGGGAGACAACTCAGGTGGTAAGGCTTAGCAGACAGCTCTACCTGCTGAGCTCTGTTGTTAGTTGCAGCTCAAATCTTGAGCCCAGGGTTCAAGAGACTGCAGAGCATGGGCTCTTGATTCTTAGAAGGCTGCCTCAGTCTGCAGAGGCCATGTGAGGAATACTGATCTAGCCTTGCCTGAGAAAACACATGGAATAGGGATGAGCTATCTCACAGAAGTCCTCCCCATTGGCCAGCTGACAGGCAGCAGACACATGGCAGGAGGTGATTTTTAATTGCCTGGCTCCAGTGATGTTCTCAGATGGCAACCACAGCAGGGGTGACATTGCTGAGCCCAGCTGAAATTCGTGACCCACAGAATCGAGGGCAAATGGAATGGTTTATTACATGACAGCCATTAACTTGAAACATATTTGTATCTGGAAGTACAGAGCTACCACAATCAGACTCAAGCTAAGCACGGTGTTTTGAATAAGAACTGTTTCCCCAAGGTTCATGTGTTTGAGGGCTTGCCCTTTCCTCCCAGTTGGTCGCGCTGTTCCACGGGGTTATGCAACGCTTAGCAGGAGGAGTCTTGCTGGAGGAAGTGTGGCAGTTTATAGACCCACTCCACTTCCATTTTACTCTTATTTTCCCTGTGGATGGAAATTCATAAGAGGAATTTTCCACAGTGAGGGAAACCACAGTTCTTATAAAATTAAAGGTGGCCAGCTAACTTCCTGCTCCTGCTGCCTGTGTGCCACGACTCTCTTGCCACTATAGACCCTCACTCTGGAACCATAGGCCAAAATAAACGGGCATCTCTGCAAGTCACTTTCCGTCATGGTGTTTCCTTGCAGCAACAACAACAACAAAAAAAAGTAACTATACACGGAGTGACAGTGATTGCAGAAGCAGGCAGCACCTGCAGCTGGGAAAGTGGCTACAGCTTAAGGGTGTGTGCAGGTGAGGAGACCATTTAGGGGAAGCACATGCTGAATCTTCCTCTTCAAAGGGCAGGGGACATGCCCACTACTTACCCAGCAGGCAGTGCTGAGCCCTGGGGCGGAATCCCATCAGTAGACACTTCCACTTAGAAAGCAAGTAGGAGACACGTGTGACTGCCTGGCACTCCAGCTTGCATGCGCTTCTGCTTTCTACGTTCCCAGGTTTGCCCCAGGGATGCTTATATCCATCCTTTTCTATGGCTCTTGGCTCCAAGCTCTGGTGAAACTTTCATTTTTCCAACCTACTTGCAGATACAAACTACTCGTAGCTTTCCCTTATTCAAACTGGAGGTCAGAAGTCTCTGACTTTTGAACAATTTCTATTTCATTAATCTAAGCTGGTAGTGCTTTTGTTTCTCCGTGGATTGTCTGTGAATTTTACCAAGTTTTATTTTATGTGTCAAACCCTGCTCTCCTGCAAGAGTAACAAGTGTTCTAAACTGCCGAATCTCTGTCCATCTCCCAACAATCACATTTTAAAATTTGTTTTACTAAGTTCATTTCTTAAGCTCAGAGACTTAGGGGATTGGATGCCCTCTTCTGGCCTCCACAGGCACTGCATGCTCATGTCGTATAGACATACAGGCATGCAAAATACCTGTACACATACAAAATTAAAAAAAATATTCAAAAAGGTTTTCTTTCGCTGTTTGAAGGTACTGGGGATGAAAAATTGCTTTATTTTTATAATCCTAAATTTAGAGAGTCCATATTTCTTCTCTTCTTGCAAATAAAATTTATTATTATATGCAGCTGGAAGTACCCAGCCGGTACTTTCAAGGGCTCCATTCTCCTTAGATAACTCCTTAGCTTCAGCCCATATAATTTATCCCTTTCTGATGACTGTAGGCAATCAGCTTGCCAATTGTTTCATTGTCCTATAACATAGAACCCATTTTTTCCCTAGTCCTCAGGAGTCCTCAAAAGCATTTCTCCTAGATTAGCCCTGGTTTCCTGGTATGTGGTCTCAGGCCAGAGCTCTCTGAGGGCAAGAGGAGGTGAAGCAGGGTCTCTTCAGGTCTGTTCTCAGAAGCCACACACTGTCACTTCTACACACTCTGCTTGTAAGAGCAAGTACCAAAGCTACCTCTATTCAAAGAGTGGGAAGCTGGTACGGTGGGTGAGCCGTTGATTCCAGCACGCAGGAAGCAGAACACCGTGTTTAGGTGGAACACTATGGGTTCCAGGCCAGCTGGGGCTGCATAAGAAGACCCAAGTCAACTCAATCCATTCCATTCCAATCCACCAACCAACCAATCAGTCAGTCAGCCAAGGAATAGAGAAACAGGGTTTATCTTTTGATAGAAGTGGCCAATTTATGAAACCCTGTAGGGAGAGATAGAAATGAAGGGAATTTGAGGGATGTGGGGGAAACAGAGGAAATATGAGTGAAATGGAGGGATATGGGGCATGTGAGGAAAATCAGGTGAATATGAAGGGTGGGGGAAGTGGGGAAATATGGGCATCGTGGAGCAAATGAGGGGAATATGAGGGGTTTGGTGGAATGAGAGGGGATATGAATGGAGTGGGGGAAATTGGAGCATGAGAGGTAAGAGAAAACTTTTACTATTGCTGTCTTCGCACAACCCCCGCACCACATTAACTACAAAGACTTTGAAGAAAGATACTCAGATTCATATACTTTCTCAAAAAAAAAAAAAAACCCTTCTAGGGAGGGTAGATACTTATACCATCCACAAAGGGGAAAAAACCAGGATAAAGAAGCCACGTTAGTTCTCTTCCTTGTTTGGGCTACTAGTAGAGAAAGGATCTAGACTATCATAGTTGGGAAGAGCTGCAGGTGGAGTGTGAGGTGGCTACATTGTATCCACAGTCGGAAAACACAGAAATGGATGTTGGTGCTCCGCTTGCTTTCTCTCAGTGCTAGCCTATGGGGATAGTTTCATCTACTGCTCAGGGTGGGTCTTCTTGTCCTCATTCAAACTTTTCTGCAAACACCACTCTCTAATGCTGCAGAGGCATGTTACCATGGTGATTCCAAATGCAGTGAAGTTGACATTAAATATTAACCATCACAAATCCAAAAAAAGTATGATTCGAGTATGGTGCATCACCTTGTTAGAGAGGATCATGACTTTGAGGCCAGGAGAGGCTTCATAAATGCCTCTACCCTTGCTTTTGAGATGGGTTCTCTTTATTATGTAGTTATGGATGTCCTGGGACTCACTATATAGATCAGGCTGGCCTCGAACTCATAGAGAGTTGCCTCCCTCTGTCACCTGAGTAGTAAAAGTATTAAAAGGTGTGCATCATGCCCAGCTAAAATTCTGTCTCAAAATTAGTCCCCCTTCCAATCCAAACAGACTAGGACAAGAGAAGAAGGCTGTGTAAAAGAGCCACAAAGGAGATCTTCAGGATAAGGCCCTACATTAAGACAGGAGGACGCTCACACTTACTTGTGGTGGGTAATCCACAGAGAAGGCTTGCGAAAGATGCGAGTGAGCCAAGTGAAAGGCAGGGTTTCTTTTCTCTTGAAACCAGAGAAAAGGGAGAGAAACGCAATATGGAGCCACGTCGGGTGTGAAGAATGACTGGATATTGATTTTTTAGGGTGACTGAGAGGGATTAGGTATCATCAATAATGTGGCCTGGGAATGGAAAAGATGGCGAGTTCTTTTTGGAAACGTAAGGGGTCGCCCGTGAGCAGCAAGGAGAACCGGGATTTGCTGCGTGGTATTGCCACTCCAGCTTGGAGGAAGAAGGCAGGCTGTCAAGCTACATGCCAAGTCCCTGTTGTGAGGGAGACCCCATTCCCGACCCCGGTTCTTCTCAGCATCTTCACCATTCCGGGATCTGACCAGAAACACCCTTTTTTCCTCTGTCACAGAAGGTCAGGTTAGAGCTTCCGGAGACCTTACTGCGGACAGGGATGGTGATGATGGACAGGTTCAACTGTAATTCTCAAGCAGCTGCCCGGGTCCGGTCGTGGAGCCTCTCCTTGCAGTCTACCAATTATCACTTACTGCAGGCGCTCTTGGGCGCAAGAAATGCTGCTGGGATTCCTAGGTCGGCCCCCTATTCTCCTCCCCCCCCCTTTTTTTTCTCTCTTTGGCACAAACCTCCCTGGAGTCCTTGCCGGGTCTTAGGATCGTTATCTCCCAGTCACAGGCCTGCAGAAAGCTTTGCTCCCTGGTCTGGGTGCCCAGCATCAGGGAGACCGGCTCTGTCGCCTTCATCTGAGAAGGGTTATGCTGTTCCCTGTCCCAGGGGGAACGTAGTCAGAGGACTGCCTTGTCCCTAGTCTAGTGCCAGCGCTCTAAGGCTGATGCATCTGGAACCTGGGTGGCAGGCACACGTGCAGAGAGCTCTGCGCAGGGGCGTTCCTGCGCGTTGCTTGCTGCTAGGCTCAGGGCTGCCGACGCAGCGCAAGTGGCTCTCGCATTCCCTGTCCCTGCAGCGGTCGCGAAGGTCGGGGAAGCCCGGTCGGGTGCCCAGTAAACCGAGCAGGGGAGGAGCCCGAGCCGGAGCGGGAGGAGGAGGGGGCGCAGCCCCGCCCCCGCCCCGCCCCCCGTGGCCGGAGTCCGGGCTGCAGCCGGGCGCGCCGTAGCCTGCGAGCCCGCGAGCCTGCTAGCGGCGGCAGTGGCGGCAGCTTCTCCTCCTCCGCACAGACCCGGCGCCCTGGCCTGCGCGGCCCGCTGACCCCGGGGCCCACGCCCCACGGGGCAGGGATGCATCATGGCCACGCTGGCTTGTCGCGTGCAGTTCTTGGACGACACCGATCCGTTCAACAGCACCAACTTCCCAGAGCCAAGCCGGCCACCGCTGTTCACATTCCGCGAGGACCTGGCTCTGGGCACCCAGTTGGCCGGGGTCCATCGGCTGCTGCGGGCGCCGCACAAGGTAAGAGCCGGCGGGATAGGTAAGGGGCTGGAGGCGCACCCCCTGCAGCCGTGCCTGTCGGGGTGGGGACGCTGCAGACCGGCTGAACTGGCCGAGGCCGGGGGGACACGCGCCCAAGGGCAGATGCCACTGAGGCTTAGGCAGAGGGGCCCGGAGTACCCAGAAGCTGGCGCACGACTCTCTCTGGCTGGCGGGAAGGACAGCTCTATGCCCCAGTGCAGATCTTTGGGCGAGCGGGGCCCAGCAGGTGCCTTGCCGGCCGGAGGCGGGTTGCATTGGGATCTCCGTGGCCTCTCCGTTAGTTCGGCCTGGTGGGCGGGGTGCAGCTCGGACGCCCGGGCGATCGGCCTGGGTACCCTGCCTGGACCGGAGCCGGCCGGGGAAAGAACCCTGGCGACTGCGGGACCCGGTTTTCTTGAAGAGAGCCCTGAAAGATGCCGGGGTCAGAAGCTCTGTTGGGCCTCCCTGGCACTGTGGGCGGCTGGGCGACCCTCGCGACAAAGCACGCTTTCCGGGAACACCTCCCCCTTCTCCCTCTGGGAAGGGGCGCGCACTGCGATAGCGTTCACACTAGCCCGTTTTTTTTTTTTTTTCCTTCTTCTTCCGAGGAGCAGGTGGCCTCAGGAACCTTGGAGAAGCAGCCCCTGTGGGAGGAAGGGCGGGGGCGCGGGCAAGGGGCGCACAAAGGCTCGGCCCAGGAGCCCCAAGAGAGTGTCCCCTGGGAAGAATGGCGTCTCAGTCCACCCGTTAGAGTTTTCTTTTCATGTCTTTTCTTTCTTTTTTAACCCTTTGAAGGAGGCCAGGCGTCTTGCAAAGTGATTGTAAAGAGCCAGGCGTTGGAAGCTGATCTTTTAGCTCTCCGGGAAAGCCCTCCCCGCTTACACAGACTGACTGCACCTTGAAGGGTGCAGTTTCCCTCCTTGATGTATTTTCTGCTTAGGTCCACATCAAAGTTTAGAGTTAAATAATCCCTTGAGGATCAACGTGGACAAACATTTGGGAGAGAGAACACTTTAATTCCAAGAGCAGAAGTGATTTTTGAAAAATCCTTCGGCTTTCTGTTAAGATGCCCGCTTGTTTTGAAAGTCAAGGAGGAGGCTCTGTAACGGTTTGGCAGTGATGCCCTCTTGCTCTGAGTTCGTCAGTGCTCCTTTCATCTCACCGAACTAGTAACCCGTTTTGTTTTGAATGAGGACTGGGACAGATCCCTCTCACTCCTTTCGTACTGGGGCTGAGTGGTTATCGTTAGGGTTCTTAGATTCTTTCTGACCATAAAGCACCATACCCAGAGAGACAGAGGCTTAAGAATTGCTTTAGTAAGTTCTTGCCCCATCTCTGGCAGTGGATTCAGTTAAAAGTTTTTACAGTGTCTTCCACTTCATGGTTATTCCATTCATCGTGGTCTCAGATTACAGTGATCGTTTGTTGAAACCACAGAAGCCTCTAATTGTGGCCCTGTGACCTTGAAGTGGTCTCCTTGGATCTCAAACCCTATATACATGGGTTGACCTTTCAGGCTCCGAACTCAAGTATGTTTTTATGTTTCCATCGTCTTGATCCACTGTTCCTGGTGGGGCAGGAAATCCTGATGTCCCTTGCTGCCCCCTTGTAACCCCTACCAGAAGCCCTTAGTACAGCCGCCTCCCCGAACTTTCTAAGGTACCCTTAGTGAAACAAACACAAGAAGAGGTTTCAGAGAAAACCATTAGCTACCCAGGCTCAGTCTTAGAAATCTTTCGGCTAAAGACACCAGCAGTATTTTCATTTGCTTTTATACACTCAAAGTCTGTGCACTTAGGGACAGAGCAGGCTGTCAGAGTTCCATCAAGCAGAATTCAGGGTGTCTGTGTGTTTAAGTACACATGCATATCTTTAGTATGCTAGTTAGTTTCCAGCAACTTCAAACACAAGATTTGGGACAGTGTTGCATATCACCGGCTACCCTCAAACCAGCTACATTTCCAAAGATACCCTTGAAGTTTTCATCCTTCCGTCTGTGCATCATCACAAGTGCTGCGATTACAGCTGTGCGCCACCACAGCCACCTTCTGCAGGGCTGGAGACCCACAGGGCGCTGTGTGTGTTACAACACCTGAACTGGATCTCCAGCTTCTCCGAAGATCAAATTGGAGGATCAATCTGTGGGAGAAAGCTTGTCATTCAGGAGCTCTCAGTGTGTAGTCTGTACTCCACTGGGGCCCTAGTACATGATCTCACTGAACACCACAGAGTTTCATCAGTCTTTATTATCTGTGTTTTAGAGGCAAAGAAACAGAGGTAGAGAGCAACGAAGTAACCTGATTTCTCTGCCAGCAGTAGGGAGCTGAGAGCCTAGCTAGGCCTGTGTGACTGGACACCTCAATGCTGCTCTGCTTCATGAGCAGCTGTGTCGGTGAGAGCAAAAGCTATATACTTTCTGGGCCTTCTCCCTTACCTTGGGAAGTTCGCTTAACAGCCACCTTTGTGTGCCAGCCACTTGTTGGCCTGGGGGCAGATGGTGTTACACAGATAAGGGCTTGAAGAATTCCTGGCCTGGTACAGTTCTTAGAGGTACATCATAGTCACTGACTGGGTTGTGAGTTAGCAGCTAAAAGGGATTGGGCGGGGAGGGGGCTCACTGTCATTCCAGGGCCCTGCCACGTCTTCCCAGGGTTTAGGGTTTAGGGTTTAGGGAACACTTCTTCTGGGGCAGTGTTCTGAGTCAGGCCTTTGCAAGAGGGAGAGGACTCTGGGAGAGAGGGGAAGAAGGGGAAAGCATAAGGGTGGACTCACACACACACACACACACACACACACACACACACACACACACACACTCCCAGTGTTCTCAGCCTTGCCCTTCAGGTCACAAGTAGAGAAAAGCACATAGGGTGTGTGCCTGGGCTTCAGGAGCTCCTGCATAAAACCAAACAGAACCAGATAAACACAGCATCTGAGACTCTAAGGAGAGGTGGGGGAAATGGCTCAGTGAGAGTTCATGCCATGCAAGCATGAACACTTGAGCTCAGCATCCCAGAACTTTAAAAAAAAAGTTGGGTGCAGTGGTGCATGGGTGTAATCCCAGCACTATGTGTGTGTGTGTGTGTGTGTGTGTGTGTGTGTGTGTGTGTTGGGGGGGGGGAGAGCAGACAAGGGGAGGAGTGTGGGATGGTGGAGACTAATGGATCCTTGGGACTTGTTGGCTAGTTAGTCTATCTGAATCAGTAAGTTCCAGGTTCAATGAGAGACTTTGTCTCAAAAAATAAAGTGGGAGTGATTGAAGAAGATACCTGATGTTAATCTCTGGTCTTTACATTTGCACACACACACATACACACACATAGGCACACACATACACACACATGTGCACACATACACAGGCACACACATGTACATATACACATGCACACATACATGCACACACATGCACACATGTACACTTATACTTGCACACATAGCACATACACACACACACACACACAGCAAAAAGAATCTAAGAACATCCTAGACCCATATCCCCTCACCAAGCTGTGGCTACCTAGGCCAGGGACAGACGCTGTTGCATGTCCTAGCAAGAGAGACTAAGCATGGGAGTCACTTGGCCATAACGATTTGAAAATGTTAACTTCATATGAGTGAGTGTTTTGCTCACATGTATGTTTGTGTATTATGTGCATTCTAGAACTGGAGTTCTGGACAGTTGTGAGCTGTTATATGGGTGCTGGAAATTGAACCCAGGTCCTCTGCAGGAGCAACAAGTGCTCTTATCCACTGAGCACAGTTCCAGCTCCCACCATTGTAATTTTTAAAGACTTGGTAGTTTGATTTGGGGACATTTTCATTGTGTACTCAGGGTAGAGTGGCTGGAGTGTGACAGCTACTGTGTTCTTAGTACTTGTCTGATCCAAGAACATCCTCCACCCGTATCCCCTCACCAAGCTGTGGCTACCTAGGCCAGGACAGATGCTTTCGCATGTCCTATCATGAGAGACTAAGCATGGGAGTCACTTGGCCATACGAGTTTGAAATCTCCAAACGACCTTCTGACACAGAGCTGTCTCCATGGAGCTCAGTGGCTCCACATTAGTGTCTAAATGTTCTCCTCCCACTGAGCTGCTGACTCAGAATTCGTATGTAACCATGATGCCTGGTAATTTCAGTACAAATCACCACCCAGGTACACCAGGTTACGGTGAGGTTCATCAGGCTGATAACACACGAGGTTCTTAGTGTATCTTTAGATAGCTTCCTGCAGGTGACACCCTGGTGTCCCCTTTCTCTGTGTTGCACCTAGAAGCTAAGTAGTGCTAAGATAGGGTGCTCACCATGCTGATTGGCAGGTGTTACTTTTAGAACACAAATCCACCGGTATTATTGCCCTAATGAATTTCCACCTTAATCCTCTTAAGGGACACATCTGTTTTGCTACATTACATTGAGATTTTTCAAAGATGAGATCATTAGTAAACTTGGCAAGTGGGTTGTGCCTTGGCATCTTAGGACAACGCTGTTTAAGAATGTTCTATGAATGGCTACGAGTCTAAGCAGGGTTGAATCTAACCACTGTAATTAGCTCACTTGGTTGGAACCTTGCTATTGAGATCGGGATCATGGGATTGAACCCTTTATGGGTCATCTGGCTTTGCTTCATGCATGGCCACAGACCGTGTTGGTAACCCAGCCAGACATCCAGCAGGTGCTCTCATGGCTTCTTCCAAGTATCTGAGTTGGAACAGAATGACAGCAGACTTGATGGGGGGAGGGGGCTGGGGCAAGGCTCCTCTGGAGTGAGCTTGTGTTGGAGACTGACTTGTAGTTAAATGTGTCATTTATCTGTGTCCCCAGCTACTGTGGCAGATGGACACATAAGGAACCTCCAGGGAACACATAAGGAAACTGAGGCATAGATAGGTAAGCAGGTTGTTCAAGGTCGTGCTGCTTTAAGTGAAGGAGCTGGGATTTAAGGTCGAGTCTTTTTTTACTCTGAAGCCTGTAGCCAACAGTGTCCATTATTAGAAAACCATCAGAACACGTGCTGCTGTTCCCCCCACAAGGGCGGGGCAAGGCTGCTGCTCCTCAACAGGGGCGGGGCACGTGCTGCTGCTGCCCACGGGGGCGGGGCAGGGGCTGCCTGCCACTGGGCTGTGACTTAACATCGCCCTGTTCTGGTGAGTCCTACTGTTGATACTCTGTGGGGCCTGTGCCTTTTGTCCTTGAAGTCCAAGCTGCGTCCCTTGGCAAAACACAGGCCTGCCTTCCCCCTCCCCCACGGGACTGTGAAACGTTAGTTCTTACTGGTGGCAGCTTTAAACTGATTAACATGCCAGGTCAACTCAGGAACGCCCTTCCCCCCACCTTCTTTTCTTTTCCTTGGGTTCTCTTTAGTGATGAAACTTTCCTACCTCATGGGACTTGGCTTTCTTCAGCCAGAGGCAGCTACTGTTTCTGGTGGCCTCCACACCTCATGTGCCGTTCCTCTGACTTCTGTGGCCGGCTTATACCCGTTTGAAAACAACCTCTAGTTTTCGGTCCATTTGCGGTGTTGGGTTTGACGTTCATCCTTTTTAGGGTTGGGAAGACAGAGCAGTCGGAGAGTGAAGTAAAGAAGAAAGGGAGACAGATATTAAGTCACAGCAAAATGTTAACCCTCAGCTGTGACAGGGACGCCACCAGCAAAATGGGGGACAGTACAATTTCACCGTCAAATAAATTGCAAGTTGAGATATATACTCAATTTAATTTAATAAGAGTCAATTTAATAAGAGTCAGTTTAAGGCTCTAACTGTAGGCTGAGTCAAACAAATGCATTGTAAATAAACATTTAACCTTAGTGGGAACATGGCTGGCTAGTTGGCAGTGTACACGATTAATTTTGAAGATTACATATTTACTTACTTATTTTCTGTGGGTGAATACCTGTTTGTGTACGAGTACCACGGCATGTGTGTGGAGGTCAGAGGTCAGCTTTCAAGCGTTGGCTCTCTCTCCTTCAACCACGTGGGTCCCCAAACTGAACCCAGGTTGGCAGATTTAGCAGTAGGCATCTTTTCTGCCCCCCCCCCCCGACTAATTTTAAGGTGAGAGAAAAGTATGCTCCTATTTTGAAATAAGAATTTGTGTTGTTCAGAGATGTGTTTTGAAATACTTAATAGTCTGGATTACAAAAAGACTGGAGATTGCTCCAGGCTGAACTGAGACCGAGAAGCAGTAGGTCGACCCGTCAGTGTCCAGACAGGTCGTGTTTAGACTGGAGTATGAGGATGTAGAGAAGGGATCTGATAGTATTTCTTATACTTTTGCATATTGTTTGTTTGTTTTTTAATAAAGAGATGATCTCTCTGGGATCAGAGCGCTGTCATTAAGCCATACTGTTCCCTGAGCATGTGCAGTATGGCCAAGTGACGTGTTTGTCTTTCGCAGTTATGTCTCACTGTATATAGCCCTAGCTGGACTTTAACAGGTAGTCTTCACCTGCCTGTATTGACGCTGAGATTTCAGGCATGTGCCTCCATGCCTAGCCTCTGACATGTATTTCCCACTCTGTCATAGTCACCTTTGGATTTACCAAGGTACCATTTTTGTGTGTGTTTGGATTGTCTTTCCAGCCTCAGCTGATCACCATGATGATGTCGGCAAGTAACTGTTCCATCACCTGCTGGTATGGTAAAGGAAATACTCAGGGAGGGATACATCTGGTCTCTAGGATAGGCACCTGCATTTTAACCACTAAATAAGATGTGGTTGCAGCTGAAATAAAGGGCGCCTTATATGAAGGCAAACCAGCTTCCTACTGCTGTTGAAGCCTGTGGCCTGCCACTGGCCACAGTGGGGCTTGGTTTCAAGTGAGCCAACCCTGCCACTTCCTTCATTTTTGGCTCCAAAGAGCACCTTGGGGTGTAACAAATGGCAGGGGTACTTTAACAAGAGAAAATGGAAGCTTGTGTATTTCTACTGTTACCTTCAACTTCTTTTTTTATGGGCAGACTAAAACATTTGTGGGCTAACTACCATAGAGGGGATAAGATGGACCAATTTGGAAGGAAAAAAAAATCAATTTACAACCAGGAAGAGTACCTTTTCAGAAGTTTCAGAATTTTAGGGACAGTAACAAATGGGACCTACAATGTACCTGTTTATCACCTAGGGCTCCTCTCTTCCTCTGGTTTAGTCTATGTGAGCTTTACTCTCACTCCTGTTTCAGTGCTGGAGTTACACATGTGACCCACTATCCGAGGCTTCCACAATGCCTTTTTAGCAGTTAGTTTTGTAATTTAGAAATTAAAATGTTAGACTCCTAGGGGAAATGTTTAAGGACGAGTATTATGAAAACCATCTTAAACTGTTTGAACAAATTAAAAATAAGAAAACATTGAGAGCTCAGTAAGGAGCAGTTCCCTTAGGTTTGTCAGAAAGGAAGCAAATTTGTTCCTCAAGCTCCTTGTTAAATACTATTTTGCATTCTTGAACCAGAAATAACCAAGAAGGAGTTTCCCTAGTACTCCTAGGGTTACTTTGCTTCAC
>JADRCC010576746.1:0-16933 GCA_019843855.1 Hylomyscus alleni
GTGTGCTCACAAATGATAGCAGCAGCACGAAACATCCGTGGGCACACCAGTGATACACAGGCAATGCCTGACAAGACAAACATCAAGCTGGTCTCGAGGGCTGTCCTGGTTTGTTTGCTTGCTTGCTTGCTTCCAGGTTGTCTTATGGAGGAGCAAAGGCAATCAGTTCTACAGTTGTGTGAAAATGTCAATCACAAAATTTCACTGATTGAGAAGAAAAATCAGCAACAATGGTAGCAATGATTTCTGAGCGATAAATGATCAGTTCTGAAATACTGCAACCAGCACAAAAGTCTGGACGCTTTTCTCCAGGAAGCAGGCACTGGAAGGACTGTAGCTTGTGTGTTATTGTGGCTTGTCATGCAGCCCACTTGGGCAGCTTTGTTTGAAATGGTCACTGTGGGAGTGTTGTCCTTGTTGGCTGCATTCTGAGGTGGGGGACAGTTTTCTGTATTGTTCTATGGATGGAATCATGCATAAGAAAATATAAAATTCCCATGATGCTCCAATGGGTTGAAAAATGTAGTAAGCTCACTGGAAAGAAGTCAAATGATATAGAATGAATGACACTGTGCTCCTAATAAATAAACATGTACGAATATGCGCTAACAAAATAACTGTCCTAAAACTGTTCACAGGCAGTATGCTGTATCGAGACCTCCAGTCACATGGACAACAATCTGTTCCATGAAGAGGTGGAGCAAACTATGCAATAATAAGGGAGTTTACTGTCCAAACAAGTTATACTATGTCAGTTATACTATGAGGATGTATCTTAGAATATTCTCTGGAGGGTTCGGCAGGTAAGAGTGCTTACTGTTCTTCAGAGCACCTGGGTGTAGTTCCCAGCTGCCACAGGGCAGCTCACACCTCCAGGCCCAGGAGATCCAACACCTTCTGGCTTCTGTGTATGGTGCGTGACTGTGATGAACAGACAGACGTGCAAGCAAAATGCTCACCCGTATGAAATAAGTAAGTACAAATTTAAAATGTGTTTTCCAGAGACTAATTGCTCTAGAAATGTTTTTTAAAAATGCTAATCAGTTAAGAAGTGGGGCTCAACATCCCTGAGGTCATTTCTAATGCCAATAATGGGTTTTAACAATAGTGTGCTTTTTTTCCTTAATAACAAGGCTTTTAAAATATGAATTAATAAGTTCCATTCCCAGAGGGCTGAGCTTTAGTGCAAACTCCATCATTTTCCAAAAGGAATCAAGTATTATAAAAATACATTCAGTCACACATTCCAAGTGGATGTGTTTCTAATTTATAGCAAAAATTTTTAACACACTTTACATCTCACTATAGGTATAAGTTAAAAATCTGTATGGACATGAAATATCACCCCTTTCTACCACTTCTTTCTTCCCTTCCTTCCTTCTTTATTTTTACCCAGAGCATATACTGCTAAACGATTTCAATTCCTTGCTTCAGGTTAGGGACACCTGTTTTCTTGAATTGCTATCTCTGCATTCCTCTGCCAATAAAACACAGCCCACAGACTCATCCGTTTTTCTCCCTGTTACCTGAGAACAGCAGAAAGAAAGCCTTCCTCTCATTTGAAAACTATCTTGACTTAAACAAACAAACATAAAAGGCCTTCCTGGGGAAAGAGTTTGTCCGGCTAACCACTTCCTTTTTTCCCTGGTGGAGATTAGAAAAGAGAAACTACCTTGGAACACCGTGGCACCTCATCATTCACATGGGAGTTCAACAGTTCAGGCTTCTGGAGGCCTTGAGGAGAGAAAATAGCACTTCCCATGTGCTGAGAAAATGGCTTTCCCCGAGTTTCCAGCACGGAGCCAGTCTGTCTCTTGGAATTCTGATAGTTCTACAGAAAAGTCAGGTGTTCACATCAGTGCACGGAAGTTGCTTAAATATCCCACTGTTGGTTTATGTTTTTGAATTTCCTACTTTGAAGGCCAATGATTTGTCCAAAGCTTGGAAACCTGGCTCCTGTATCGTGGTAGTCAATGCAGAGCGGTAAGAGTCTAAGCACACTTGGGAAGGTGCTTCTGTGAACTCATGTTTCTTTGCTATTTAAACTTTTTTAAAAAAAAAAAAATTGCATTGTGCGTGGGGTGGAGGAAGGTGAACCATGGTGCACATATGGAAGTCAGCGGACAGTCAGGGGGACTCAGCTCGCCCCGTCGACCAGTGCAGCCTGAGGACTGAACTTGGGTCAGCCTAGTCAGCAAGTGCTTTCACTTCCCACAGACCTTTGCTGCTTTATAACTGTGCTTGGAGCCAAAACACAACCTATCCACTGACGCAGTTCAATAAACAATTAAACTGTCTGTGTAGAAAAAGCATCTCCCGGCCAGTGGTGTCTAAGTATGTCACAGGGTCACCTCTTCATAGCTACAGGCCACTGTTCTTTCCTTCCTCAAAGTATTTTATTAATGAGTCCCATGTTGTCTTCCCTTTAATGGATGGATCAGTCAAGGGGAAGGTATACCTACAGTACTGCCACAGCTTTCCAACACTGTCATTGAGTGCGACTCTCAGTAAGCACACACATGTACACAGACTGTGATTGGCTGTAGGTAGTGTATACGTGGCTGCAGAGTTCATGAGGTCTAGCCAGTTGCTTGTGGTGGTAGATGGCTTGAATTTCTGGGAAAACCACACTGCTATCCACCCCTTAAAAGGCATCTTCAAGAAGGAAAGCCAAAGGAACATAAGTATATATAAGCTGAAAAGGTGGTCAGTACAAGGAATTTCTAAAACCCTCAGGAACAAAGCTAGAAGCTGTGGAGGGCAGGTGCATGCATTCTCCATCTGGGAGCTTCAAGACTCATCCATCTCTTGGGGAAGGTCCAGGAAATACCAATGTTGACAACCAAAAGAACCTGAAATTGCTTCCCCTTTCCTGTGTGTGTGTGTGTGTGTGTGTGTGTGTGTGTGTGTGTGTGTGTGTGTTATGTGCATGCATGCTCTCACGTGTATGGATGTACATGTGTGCAGGGTTTGCTTGCATGTGCGTGCATGTTGATCTGAGGTTGACATCAGGAGTCTTCCTTGATTTATTCATTGAGGCAGAGACTCTCAGTTCAACACTGAGCTCACGATACAGCTGGTCTACCTAACCAGCTTGCTATGGGAATCCTTTCTCTCCGCCTCCAAAGGCAGTAATTGAAGGTGGAACAACATGATCCTTTGATATTTGTATAGGTTCTGGGGATCCAATCTCCAGTCCTCATACTTTTTGCTCCCACAGCAAATACCTCAATGGCTGAACTGTCTCTCTTGTCCCTCAAAACTGCTTTTAAATCACACTTTTCTTCCTGCTGGCCGTTTTGCACTGACAGAGCAAATGCAATGCTGGCCCTGAATGCACCCCACCTGCAGTGCCCTCTCCCCTCTGCTGCCTGCCTTCTCCTCTAACCAGAGGTCTGTGGCCTTTGTGCTCACAGGTGAGACAATGATAATGCTGTCACTGCTAAGCTGCAGGGAGAGTTCCACAAAGGTTGACTGAGAGCCGGGGTCACTTGGGGAACCTCTTCCAGTTTGAACCAAGAGGATTCTGCTTCTTCCTTCCTGTCTCTCTAGATCTTCCAGACTTGCCCCTTAGCCTACTTCCCAATTATCCTCTAAAAATTCCCTTTCATGAGCCACTGGCTATACTGCTCCCCAGTGGATCTGTGAGTAGAGCAGAAAGACAGTCATGGTAAAAAAATAAAAAAATAAATTATTTACAATATTCTAATGTTGAACATAAATGGACATCAGAGGAACAATTGCTACCCATGACTATGCTTGTTCTAAATCAGGCTCATCTGGAAATATCCTCCAGGTTCCTTTCTGTGAAAGTCTATGTATCTAGTTAGAGATACAATATCATTATCAATTAAATGAGCAATCAAGCACTGTAACAGTGTATTTGGGGGCCACAAGCAGCAAATTTGTGACTCAGATGACCAGGAATGAACTGGCTTGATTTTCTCATGTTTGAGCATTCTTTATTTTATTTCATTTTTAGTGCTTGCTCAGCAACACCAAATATCCAGAGAAGAGAATAAAGTACCAGAATCATGTCTGAAAGTGTGAATGTTGCCTGTAGTTTGGTGTTTAAGGTGAAGAATAGAGAACCCACAAGAATACATATAACTAATGGCTGAAACCTTTTAAACGTCCAATAAATTGCTTCTTTGGTTCATGGGACTTTTAGGCAAGGTCAGTTTTGCTTTTCATACACATGGAATTTAGAACAGACTGATGTGACCTCTGTGACCACTCTGACTAGTCATCCACAGAAACAAATCTTCCTGATTTGTTTCTTTCAGGAGCAGCCACCACTCTGTGACCAAAATGTTCAAGAAACCAGAATGAGCACATGGAATGCCATGTATGTTCTACAATTAACACTGAAAGCCATTGCCATCCTTGCAAAGAATACAATAACTGATAACTCCACAGTTAAGAGTTCTGGTTGCTTAACCAGAAGACCTACATTCAGATCCCAGTACCTATGACTTATAGCTACCTGTAACTCTAGCTCTAGGGGATCTAATACCTTCTTCTGGCTTCCACAGGCACACACACACACACACACACACACACACACACACAATTTTGTAAAAACCAAACTTAACTAGAATCCTTTGACAAAGAAATTCTTTTTTTTTCTTTTCTTTTCTTTTTCTTTTTCTTTTTCTTTTTCTTTTTTTTTTTTTTTTTGGTTTTTCGAAACAGGGTTTCTCTGTGTAGCCCTGGCTGTCCTGGAACTCATTCTGTAGACCAGGCTGGCCTCGAACTCAGAAATCCCCCTGCCTCTGCCTCCCAAGTACTGGAATTAAAGGTGCACACCACCACCGCCCGGCCAACAAAGAAATTCTTAATGAAATCACCATATAAATGTGGAAACCAGAATAAAAACAAAACAAACCTACCACCTATCCACACAAAAAAAAAACCAACCAAACAAAAAAAAACCACAATTGACACCCCTCTTCATTTCAGAAAGATTTGTTTCTGCAGATGACTAGCCAGAGTGCTCACAAAGCAATCACGAAGACTCAGTGGTCAATTCAAGTCCAGGACTGTACGGGAGGTTTGGAAGGTCAGATGCACACGTCATACAGTCCCTAGAATCTTATCTCTTCTGATGAATTCCCATTCACCTCTCAACTCATTGCTGCCTTCTGGCTTCTGTGCACCACACAGCCCACAGCATCTCAAAGTCATGAAAGTCTTCTTAATTGACAAGGCAAATATTCTCAGCCTTCTATACAAACTTTCCACTGCATTGAACTTGAAACCATCCCTTCCTCGACACCAACAATTTAGGGAAATTCTAAAGACAGCAGGTTCAAGAGAATTTTACAATAAACACCCATCTACCAATGGACTCTGTTCTGAATATATATTCTGATATTTTATTGACATACTTAACTGTCCTTCTATCCAAATTTTAAAGAAATCCATCTATCAACTCAACTATTTAAATGTTATTTAAAATTAAAATCATAGACGCCTATAGAGTTCCTTCTAAGTAAGTTTATGTGCTCAACATGTACTGAAGAATCTATTTCCATGAATCAAGCAGTGAACTCTTTCTATCCACTGCTGAGCTCCGTTCCACACTCGGTGGGCTCATGGTTAGCATGAACTACTAAGACATTGGTTCACAGCCTATGTGTGGTGACCCATTTGGGGTAGAATGACCATTTCTTTCACCTGGGTCAAATATCAGATATCCTCCATATCCTATGATTCATTACAGTACCAAAATTAGTTATAAAGTAACAATGGAAGTTATATCATGGTTAGAGGCCATCACAACACGAGGAACTGTATTGAAGGGTCACAGCATTAGGGGGTTACTAAGGCCACGCCCAGTGTAGGCTAGCCTGTTCTGACATACTCCTGCACTCTGGCAGGCAGCAGCACTTTCAGTTCCCATGTCTGAATACAGTTCACTCTTTTGGATGGATATGTGTCCTTCCTCCTCCGGCATTCACTGCTATCACTGTCATTATTACAATATACTCAAGATAAAATGCTCAAATAGTCTCCAGTTTCTGCCCATCTGTTCATCGCTGATAGCATTCCCCACTGGTTTATAAGCCCTACAGACAAAGCATCTTCACCATCCTCTAGACCCCTCACTGGCCACCCAAGTGACTATGAATCCACACGCTAAGTATGAGGACTGGGGTTCCAAAGTCAAGGCAGCATGCAAAGCCGGACCTCTAACAGCCCGTCGGTTCCCTCTCACAGGGGCCGTGCCCCAGGAGCTGCATGCAAACATGATGGCAACCAGTGTTCTTGGGTCATGGACCTTTTAAAGGAAAGCCAAGGAGAACTGGGATTCGTGTCAGTGAGAAATGCATGCAGGCTAGCTTATTAGTCAGTTTTATTATGATTGCATACAGTGTTATAGTGTACACATATCATTTTAAATTATAATATTGTTAAAATTCTTTGCACCTTTTTATCCATGCCATTTAAACATGTGCACTAGACAGAACGTTTAACTAACAGAGATAGTTTCCATTACTTTGCTTTAAGAAATTATTTTAAGGATGTAGCGACTGTGCCTATTTATAAAATAGAATGTGATGATCCAAAATATTATACAACTTATGCGAACCAAATAGTATAATTAGCATTTCTATCTCCCTAAGTGGTTCCCATGGCTACTTTCCTGTCAGGTAAAGGTGGCCCAAAATAAAGCCCTAACTCTTTAAATAAATCACCTACTAAATCTGAACCTCAAAACATCTTTATTCAGCCTTCATCTTCAACTAGACACCTCTTCACCATCTACACCGGGAGACTGTTGCTCGAACTGCAGGTCTAGTGGCAATGAGCCAGACATCCTTCATTGTGTTCTCTTTACTGATGCCCAAGTATCCAAAAGAGCAAAAGGGAGAAGGGGGCGCGGTCAGTGAAGAGCTGTAAACTAAACGCACTCAAGTTCAAAGACTAGGAAACATCAAAACGGATAATCGAGCTTTAAAAATAAAGAAACAAGCGACAGCTACTTTGGTGTTTGTGTGTCCCTTCCAAGACAGAATGTTTGTAGCTGGGCCAATAACTGCATTTCTACAAAATGGCCTCATCTGGAGCCATTCTGCGTGTTTCAAGTTCCCCTGGGCTACAGCCATACTGTTCCAAGGCAGAGGATGTTAAACCAACTGTCACCACAGCAGGCATGCTGTGGACCTCTGAGTGGGACTGGGATGGAACTTACTGGTCTGTACTTCCTGTCACGTGTCCCCCAAGTGACTCTGGCCGGTGCTCATCTGAGGGAGACAAGAGGTAAAGGAAAAGGAAGCGCCGTAACTATGGAAAGACTTTACCTGAAGTCTGATGTCTGCAAGCAGTGTCTGCTTGTTTGTGGCTGCAGAAGTGGCTACAGCAGGGCTGGGCCTCCAGGGGCCACACTACAAGATCCCTAAGGCCAGAAGGGTAAGTCGCCTGGCCCTTCCCAGTTTAAAAAATTACTTCAGAGTCTTGACCCAGTGGGGCGTGTCATTTTATATTATTATTATTATTATTATTATTATTATTATTATTATTATTATGTAACAAACATATTTTACATCAAAGCTTTTAGCAGGTGACAAAAATGAGGTTTGTCTAAATGATAAGGTTCTTACTGACAAGTAGGATCCACTCTAATGTACTCTTTTATACTCCACCATAGCTGTATAGCATCTCCACTTTTTAAAGGGTCGGTTTTATCGCACCGACTAGAGTTCCAAGAGACATGTCATGTCACCCACCACCTTTCCTTTATCTAACTCCTGGCCTCAGCGAAGATCTGTCCATGAGGCAGGCATCCTCAGACTGGGTGGCTGGACACACACGCCGACTCGTTTCCGTTTGTCTGTGGATTTCTAGCAGACACATGCCAGCCAAGACTACTCAGGCATGAGTATTCCTAAGTTCTTCTGACATGTCAAAGGACATGGAAATAATGAGCCTTCTTTTCTACACACCAAGGTCGGCAGAAACAGAGAAATAGTTTCTCTCACACTTGCTCTCTTATTGCTCCTCTTTGCCACAGGGCAAACACACCTGAATATCCCAAGAATTTTCATCGCAAGCATTAGGTCCCTGTGACCTCCCCTCCATACAAATGTAAAACAGACCCAATTTGTTTTCTTTCCATCATTAAACCCTCGCAGGGCATACTAACAGACCCTCTGGCTTCAGGAAAAGCCTTTTAAACAGATACTGTTGCAATCCCAAGGCCTCCTACACCAAGAAGAAAGAGCAAGGCCCCATTAGGAAGAAAAACAAACCAATTTTATTTCTTAAAGGGAAAAAAAAAGAAAAAAAAGAAGAAAAAGAAAAGCAAACCCGCATTTGATGATGAAAGAAACTATAAAAATAATTAGAGTCCATCGTGAAAATTTTTCGAAAAGAAAGAAAAATAAGCACGAGTTTATGTTTACTTAAAAATCACTGTTTGTGACACAAACTCACTATATTCTGTGACCATTTCCCTCCTTTCCTTTATCCAGAACTTTTCAACATGAAGTCAGGGCAAGCATGGCTTCAGTTAGGCAAGGTAGCAGCGCGGGGAGCCATCTCTCTGCGAACTAGGAACCCTTTAATCCGATAGCTTCCTTAAATACCTATCTTAAAGGATTCATGACAGTAACAAACACATCATTTTCTTTTGCTTTGCCATTCAACCCACCCTGGCAACTTGGTTATTTCTTAGTGAGAAAAGAAATCTAATCCACATAAGAACACTGAAAATGGCAAAGGAATTTTATTCCCATAGTTTGATTGATTGCTTCCTATGCTGAACACTCAAGGAAAACAGGAGAAAAAAAAAGAGTAAGAAAGAAAGAAACGAAGCCTTTCCGGTCTGGACTCTGGTTTCTCTGCTAATCTTTTACAAGCAGGCAACACCATAAAACACAAATTAGTTGCAAGAATCTAAGGGGCGGGCAGGCTAGAGGGGTCCCCAAACCAACCGGCATCAAAATGAAGAAAGAGTCTAAAGCCAGGCAAGATGAGCAGAGACCAGACTCAGCTGGAGTCAAGGCTGTAATTAACCAATGCTGGGCAACTAAAAGTTATCCCGCAACTGGGCCCAGCTCCACAGAATTTCTGTTATCGTTTTTGGGTAAACCCAAATTAAATAAAGGTAACTTGTCAATGGCTAGGCGTATGTGGGTGTGTCCTGGGCACTGTAGACAGGCTCTGTGTTCACAATGACCACGAGACAGGACTATAGTAATGAAATGGAATAATACTGGCTTAACAGTGGACTATGTTCTAACTCGGGGTACTAACATACCTTACTACAAAAAAAAGATAAAACGTCAGTCCAAAGGTGAGTGAGACAGACACTTTGGTAGAGACTTGCAGCATACAGAAAGAAGGCCTATTGGGAATCTTTACACACAAAGGAGACCTCAGGCCTATCCTGAAACTCTAGACCCTGGACACAGCTACCATCCTACCTTGGCCCCTGTCAGAGTGTGAACAACCTTCCGATCACAGTCCTGGCTTCAGACACCCCTCGCTTGGCTCACTCAAGTGGTTGGCTAGCGGCTATTGCTTTTCTTTAATGGATATGGAGAGAGCCCATTGACTGATACAGTATTATTAATATACACAACAGAGTTCATGCAACGCCTGGCTTCAGTTATTTCAATAAGCTAACAATGATATTAATTCAAACTTGCTTTTTCAGCTCGAGTCTGATGCGCTGCCCAATTTTATAATTAATGGTCCCTGATCAGAATCAAATAGTTCCAAGTCACTCTACTGCATGGGCTGCTTTCAGTAGCCATAATCTTTGGGACCAAGACTAGAGAGCTGGGCAGGAATAACATATGGATATTTCTGTCAGACAATCTAAGAATGCCTAGGAGGTGAAACACATTGGAGGGCTAGATGTAGGTCAACCTGAAGTCACACCATTCTATCATTTTGGGTAAGTTACTTTCCTTTCCAAACCTGTGTTTTCTTTTATGTACCATGCAGGAAATATTAAGACTTTCTTAAACTACTGACCCTCCTAAGATCATTCAGACTACCTACCTTTCGTCTCATTCAGCACACAGTGAAGGCTCAATGCAATTGGTTTCAGCTACTTAGCCCAAAAGTAATGAGCTTTGTTAAATACCTGTTACAAGGTTCACATATTTGATTTGCTGTTTTGACAAAAAAAAAAAATTTATACATGTTGTTACCCATTAAAATGGGAAAGAATGCCAAAAGCAGAGAATGGTATTGATTCACAGAATTAATCTTATTTGCACAAGCATCCACACCCATCCCTTGCATAGAGATGCCTAAACCGGATTCACCAAAGACTGGCCAATCAGGCTTTCAGAGGAATAGCGTCTTGCTTCCTGGGGGCTCTGGAAGGAGCTACTGTTGCTTTGCTTTAAGCCAAAAAAAAAAAAAAAAAAAAAAGAATGTAATGTGGATAACGCTATTTTTACAGTTGTTACAAATATCAGAGGGGAGAGGTTTGAAGGAAGATTTGTCATCACTCTGTTAAATGAGAAGTCCAGATAAAGCAACTGTGTGGCTAAAAACAGAAGCACAAAAATGGCAGTATGCCACCTAGACAAGGGTTTCAAGTCTGATAACGTTGGCAGTACAGACAATAGCTCTGCCAGGAAGCCACTCAGCTATAGGATGCTCCATCGTGGTTCTCCTGCACTCTGCAATGGGTCTCTCCACCTCTTCCAACCTGGAATGTAACAATAGCGTCAGGTTGTTCTGG
Organism: Hylomyscus alleni; assembly: GCA_019843855.1. Classification (NCBI taxonomy): domain Eukaryota; kingdom Metazoa; phylum Chordata; class Mammalia; order Rodentia; family Muridae; genus Hylomyscus; species Hylomyscus alleni. The sequence goes on from JADRCC010576746.1 coordinate 10,709, forward strand.
GAGTGTCTACACCGTAGCAGAGACATTGAGCCCGGTTAGTGGGTGATTTACGTAGGCTGGCCAGGACAGTCCAAGCCATGCTGTCACCCCTGATAATGTTTATACCCCATGACTAGCTCCCCAGGCTCTGAGACCCACTCCTCATATGTAATTAAAAAATGGAAAATAAATTGGGGCCCTGGAGAGACAGCTCAGCAGTTAAGAGCACTTGTTGCTCTTGTAGAGAAGTTGGGTTTGGTTCACCAGCACACACATGGTAATTGGCAGTCATCTGTAACTCCAGTTCCAGGGAATCTAACACTGTCTCCTGATTTCTGTAGGCTATGTACATTGTGCACAGACATACGTGCAGACAAAACACCTGCGCAAAAAAAATTAGATAGATAGATAGATAGATAGGTAGATAGATAGATGATAGAACTTTTTAAAATATTTTTAAAAGACATGTGTCTCATTTGTCTGACTTCTATTTCGTCTCTTTCTCTTCCTCAAGTCCTGTCATCTCTACCATGACTCCCTGTCCCCAGAAACCAGCTGAGGCTGGAGGATCTCCTGTCTGGAAGCAACAGGCACTGCAAGAAGGGAGGCAGCCATCCCACACAGGCCTCTGAAGTCACAGAACTGTGTGTAGAGCACTTAAGTACAGGCTACCTTTCCTGTTCCCTAAGCTCTTCTTGGCTTCTTTGATGTCTTCACTTGGGGGTTTAGGATAATTTTAAACTATTTAAGTTACACAAAATAGCACAAAAAATTTCTCAGTATATAAACTATCAACCCCCATCCCCAGAAGGCATTATCCAGCCACAGGTGAAGTACAACACACTGGTGAAAACCAAGGTGTCCATCTCAGTTAACTAGACTGACTGCGGTAGCACTTGCCCATAATCCCAGCACTTGGAAGGCTGAGACAGCCAGTCTCGGCTGCATGCACAGATGCCATCTCCAAGCAAGAAGCAACACATACAAACATGAGAACATACCTCTCCCTCTATTCACCCTGGAGTTCTTCCAAGAACCCCAGAGAGTACCCGACATAACAGAGCACTAAGTGCAAACCACTTATACGCACTCACACATAAATGTAATGGCTTTTACCTCACCACTAAGCATTTTCACGCTGTGGCCACAGCTTCTGCACTTGGAGGCATACAAGAAAACCTGGTACAGGTGTCTTTTTTTTTCCTTCAAATTCTGCAGACAGAAGACTCATCTGGCCACCGACCTCATCAACCCAGCATTCGATAGAAATCTCTGTCTTTATTCAGATTTGGACTTTTCCCTTAAGGGAAGCACTCTGTGCCTCTTCTTCTCCATGTCCAATTTTCCAGCATGCCAACTCCTGGGCTTTGTCTTGTATCAAGTAAAATAAAGATTGGTTACCCAGAAGCATGGGGGATATAAGGACAGTAGAGTTGAAAAGGGAGATGACTGCTAAGTACACTAGACACAGGGGTGACTCATGATCCATAGAACACCATGCCATGTCCTGCTATCCAAAAAGGCTCCAAATTTAAGAGTCATGTATTGTTTGTTTCTGGAATGCCCCTTTAATATATTTTCAGACTGTGATTGAGCACAGGTAAGTGAAACCTCTGATATACGGAGGCTGCCACATAATGCCATTCATTCAACTATCCACACCCACAAACACTATTTGTCTGTTCTAGGCTCCAATCAAGAGAACACCTCCCTAAATTTATGTGCTTCTTAGTAATGAGTCACTGCTGTCTTCTGCCATTTGGAGGAGATTATGTGTCTTACCAGGTTTTAAGCTACCTTGACATTTTCCAAAAGTCACACTGCACCAGTGTGTTGCAAAGCTCAATTTGGGATCTTGGGACTGTCTTATTTACATGGGTTCTGGACACGGTGGGAAAATATCCACAGATGAAAGGATGTTATGGTCAATGAATAATATCATGACAACCCAGAAGACCTCAGCAAAAGAGGGCACTGACCTCAGTCACTGGTTACCTGATTAAGGTCGCTTCTGCCAGGCTTCCAGTCATGGTCCTATTCCTTTCCTTCCTGCTGTTTTAACTTGACCCCACCTATCCCAGGCCCAGAAATGCATCTCTAACCGATGTCATCACCATACTAAGAGTTGCAAAGGGTAGGCGTGGGACAAGTGCTCCAAGGGTTAAGCTGGCTTCTGTACGCCTCCTGTTCTATTAAGACCCTCCTCCAGAGCTGCACCACACAGGGGAAGAAATAAGCCTGCAATAAAGTCATCTGGAAGCGTTTTCATCTGAAGCCAGCTTTCAGAAACAGAGGCAAAACGCACTAACAGAAGTAATCTGGGGCATATGGCATTCCTTCCTCATGCACATTTCTAATATAAATCCTCTAATCATTTGTATCTTGCTCTTTGGGTTTATTGTCAAGTCAAGTCTTTTATTTCTCTCCAGCGAATAAACTGCCTGCCTAAAAGAGAGAGAGACAGAGACAGAGACAGAGAGAGAACCACCCCCTACCTAAAAGAGGCAAAGTACAGCAGAGGGGTTAGAAGAATGGTACCTGCTATCTAAGTTTATTATTCTTCCTTCTTCTTCCTTTTTTCCTTCCTCTTCTTTTCTTTTCTTTTCGTTTCCTTTCTTTTCTTTTCTTTTCTACAAACATAGTTCATCAGTCTGGAAGTTCTGGCAGGGAATTTTACTATTTTACCACGAGGTGGCGCTACACAACACATTCAAAGTAGGCGGCTCTCAAGCGAGAAGGAATTTTGTTTATATCCTTTCAAACACTCTCTCTTGCATTCCTAATGGCAAGTACTTAACTGCATTATTAATAAACACTCCCCCTTTCCTGCCAGACATCTGCCATCGTCTGACAACTCCTGAGACCGGCTAAAACTGTACTTTGCAGCGCCGAACTCAAGTGACCCATGGACAATCCTGGGTGTTCAGGTGCCTGAGAAATGCCAACTCCTCAAGGGTTGTATCATTGGAAGCAGGAATTAGGAGAGAATTGAGCACTGGGTTCACATATGTCTGCTTATTAGTTATATCCGTATATCCCACAGAAATCAAATCAACACACGCTCTCAAGTGTTGAGCATCTGATCAAGGTGAAGGCTAGAGAGCAGAAGGGTTGCTTCTGAGAAGTTTCTTGTGCGTATATAAAAGGCACGTGTCTGGTAAGAAACTTGCACAATTTTAACTCATTGCTTGAGGATAACAAAATTCCCAGATGCCCGGGATTTCATATTGTTGGGAAATAGAGACCAAGAAACCACACTAGATCGCTTTGTTTTATATTTTGTTTCTTGGGTGTTCTTTTTGGTGTAGTGCGTCACTAGGGAACCAAGCTAGCTTCAAACTTGAGGTCTTCCTTATTCAGCCTCCATAGTTCTGGGTTACAAGGTGAGTCACTGTGCCTGGCAAAACCAGTTCTCTTTATCTGCCACATCTCTATTAGGTGGAGGTAAAAGGTCTTTCCCTCTCACCCAGGAAAAAAGCTAAGTATACAGGATGCCTGCCTGGACCCAGAAATGGAACTGATGGTGGCTATAATTTATATTTGTTCAAATGTGTCCCACAGAGAGATGACCACTTCTTGTTTATATCAAGGAGGCTCGTTTGCTTTGTGACCAACACTCTCCATGATGTGAACATCTGGTCTATGTAAGGTTAGCCCCTGTTGTCATTAATTGCACAGGCTGACTTTATTCCCATGACCCCTCTAAAATAAAGACTTGGCACTTATTCTTCCCTGGCCAATCAACCCGTTTATTTATATGAGACAAATATTTGGGCCAGTGTGTTTTCTGTTAAGAGGGGGGCAGGGAGCAGGAGATCACAATGCTATGGGGAATTTCCACCCAGAGATTGTCTTCGCATTCACACACAAAGTATGTCTGCATGCTCTACCCCTCAGATCATAAGGGAATGTACACACAAGGAAGTGCAGACTCAAGGTATTAGGAGAGGTATTGCAATTCTTCTATATCCAGTGTTTCTTAGATATTCCCCAAACATTTAATGAAGTTCTTCATACAAATGCCATCCCTCTCCCTTCTATTGTATTTCTAGTTCTACACTCATAGACATGTATAACACACACACACACACACACACACACACACACACACAGCTGATTAAGTTGCCAGTGATATTTATGGGGAAAACCCCAGAATTCCAGACAACGAGAGCAGGTGGGAAGTGTCTAGTCACTCAGAGCTCCTGGGAATTATATTCATGGAGAAAATGCCTCCCTTTTTCTCTACACACGTGGACTCCCTGGGCTCAGAGTCTTCCTTGGCCCTTGCTCTTTGCTTACTCAAGGATACAGTCTCTGGACTTCACTCCATATGACCTTACATGGGTGGCCAGGATCTGCACCTCCTTTGGCTTAAATTTCAAGCTCTTCGTGAAAGAAGGGGATGGTGGCCCAGAGGGTGGGAATGGTTCCTGGAGGTGCTGTGCAGCTGTTCCCAGCTGCCATGAAATGCAGAGTTCTCCCAGAAACCAGAAGTGCCTTTGTTCAAGTCATCTCTCCAGTGGCCTTGAAAAGTAAGGCCATGATCATGCAAGGTCAACATTTTTCAAATTTTGATGATATTAGGAGCACACTAACTCCAAGTCTTCAGGCTAAGTACTCTTTGGTCATATCTGTATGATATAATGTGATATTCTTGGCTGAAATGACCCAGTCTTGCTAATGAAGGGAATTAAAATGTGGGACATGCTAGTACTTAAAGACGACACAATAAATGCTTCCTACCGTAGGCCAAATAAAGACATAGAGTATTAAAGCAGCCACTTGTGCGTATGTGTGCTTGTGTGCATGTGTGGATGTATAAATAGATAGAAGACAGACAGATGCACAGCAGGCCTTCTGTATCTATAGGTTGTACACCCAGAGGCTCAGCCAACTGCATGAAACATACAGAAAAAAAATTACATCTGTGCTGAACATGTCCTGATTTTTTTCTGCTATTACTCCCTAGACAATACTGTAGAAGTTCTTTACATAACATTTACATTGTATCACGCATTATAAATAATGTACACATGATTTAAAGTGCAGAGGAGGATGCTTTAAGTTATGTGCAAATATTGTACTATTTTATAGCAGAGACTTGAGCATCTGTGAAGTTTGATACACGCAGGGGGATGGGACCAATGGCCCCAAAGATAGCAAAAGGAGTGTATATATGTGAAGACATACATGTTCATGTGTAGTTTATTTAAACATTTTACAAATAAGTGTCCTTTGTCTCTGTAAGGAAAATGGAATATCTTTTAGTTGGTACCAGTATAATAGACAGACAGGGAGAGGGCTCTTCTCATTCAGTTCAAAGCTCACCTGCCCTGGAACTACAGTAGAGGCATCAGGTCTTGACTTCCAGTAAGGATCTTTACACTTTGAAGAGAGGAAAAGGATTTAAACTCTCCTTTATAATCATACCACTCATGCAATAGAAGTGGATATCGTTCACTTGGAATAATTGTTATCCATGACACACAAGCAACAGGCATTTGCTGTACTGATGCCGTATCTGCCACATTAAGTCATGAGGGATGATGAGTCTCAGATCCAATAAGGTGGAGTTTCATCCACAGACACTCAGGAGTGTCCTGAGTTATTATCTGTAAGTCTCCACACAGAAATATTTCTAGGAGGTTTGGTAGGGGCATCAAAACACTTTAAATCAATAAAAATAATATCCTGTCTAGAGATTTTGAGTAACAAATTCATTTTCTTTTTATTATAATTTTTTTCAAAGATGGATGTATACGCTACTCTGGAAACATGGCTTATATTTATTTTCATCTCGATGGTGGGAATATAGGGAAAACCCTCAGCAGCAGAAGTTTCTAACAATCAAACTCCCGCTCCAAGAGATTTCTTCAAACTTCCTTAAAGCAAAAACTTTCTCCTTTTGTGAGGACAGTAGGGGGCGCTGCCCCAGCAAACTGTTAGGACAAATAGTGAATGAGAAAATAGAAGAAAGAAAGAAAGAAAGAAAGAAAGAAAGAAAGAAAGAAAGAAAGAGAGAGAGAGAGAGAGAGAGAGAGAGAGAGAGAGAGAAGCCAAGAGTAGACATGTTTTAACTCCCCGTGTCAATAAGCATCAAAAGTATTAGCTATATTTTCTCTTCTCTAACTTTCTTCAGAGTGCAAATAAAAAGTTTGGTTATTTGTTTTTTCCTGCCCCTGCCCGTGCCCGTGCCCGTGCCCATGCCCGTGTGTGTGTGTGTGTGTGTGTGTGTGTGTGTGTGTG